>PVJD01006440.1:0-98427 GCA_004026545.1 Mormoops blainvillei | reverse complement strand
GAAAAGTCATATTTAAAGACTTATTTTTGCACATCATTGTTATCATGTTAATAACAATAGTAAGGTCTTATTGTCAGTCAGACAGCCCTTGGGAGACTCCGTAACAACCAAGTTACTTACAAAAGGCAGGGAGAGAGTTGTTAGGCAATAGTGTTCATGAAAATCAGTGTCAGTGAATCACATAAAACCGAGACCTCACAACGTTACACTGACAGGAAAATTGCTAAATAAATCTTTGTATATTCATAAAATAGAATATTAATAAGCTATAAAATAAACAATCACAACTAAAAACTGTGACTGAAACTTAGAAACCTAATATTAAGTACTAAGGAACACTCATTGCATACAGCTCAAAGAAAAACCCCAATAAACCGTACATTAATTAAGAACACAATCATTGGATAAAGCTATTTTTAAATATGAAGTGAATAGTAGACATAAAAATCAGGTAATTGCAATACTAAACAGATGATAATGGGATGGCACAAGGGGAAGTGCACACAGATAGCTGTAAGTCTTTGGTAATATATTTCTTGGGTTGCATGGTGGATTCACTGATGTTATTCATATTATTCTTTATAATTTACATATAAATTACATATATTCTTTTTATGCATCAAATACCATACTAAAATATATATAAAAAGAATAGTTTCATTTCTTGCAAGTTGAAATAGGGACTGAATTTACCCTCCTATCTAAACCAAACTACTGGAAAATAAATTAAAATACAAAATCAATGGTTTTCAGGATATTGAACATCAGGTAACAATAAAATGTAATTTCTAAGTTATAGAAAACAAATGAGGTCATTCTTATAATTTTTCCAATTTAAAGCATTAAAAGAGTTTTCAAGCTGTGATACAGGAAGCAGAATATAGGCAGACTCCAATGAGACCAAGGAGGTTAGAGTTTTTAGGGCAGCATACCGGAGAAGTGGAAACTACAAAGGGCAAAATTCTGGACATATGCAGAGAATCCACCTCAGTTTTCCATAGAGTAATAATTAGTGCATGCATGTGAGGAAATTAACCAGGGGAAGAACCACCTGAAGGAATTAGAGATAATAGTATTCAGACATTATACAGGTTCTGTTATCAAAAGCCAAACTGAAAAGCTTCCTAAATCATAGGGAATTGGACATGCTGCCCAGAAGGGTCTTTCCTCAACAGAGCAGAAAAATTAGCTGTAGACTAATTGCTGCTCTGGTTCTGCATAAGAAACCTTAAAAGCAAGATCTGAGGATGAAACTATTTTTAAGTGACAAAGCTATTTCCCAGAACAAAGCTCAAAAATATTTTTAAAAATACAGAAATATCAAGCACCCAACAAAGTTAAACTTGCAGTGATCTGGCATGCAATAAAAAAGTTATCAAACATGCAAAAAGACTTCAAAAGATTACCCATAATAACCAGAAATATCGATCAAAACCAACACAAAACAGATACAGATGTTAAAGTTATCAAACAAGAATGTTACCTCTCACCACTCCTTTGCAACATTTTTCTAGAAGTCCCTGCCAACTCAATAAGACAAGAGAAGGAAATTAAAGTAATACAGTTGGGGAAGAAAGAAATAAAACTGTCTTTTTTCAAAGACATGATAATCTATGTGAAAAGTCTGAAAGAATCAACAAAAATACTCCTGGAACTAGTATGTGATTATAGCAAGGTTTCAGGATAATATATGAAGTTCAAGTGCTTTCAATATATGCTAACAATAAACAAGTGGAATTTGAAATTAAAAACATAATACTATTTAGCCCTGGTCAGTTTGGTTCAGTTGGTTGGAGCATCACCTTATAAACTAAAAGGTTGTGGGTTTGACCCCGTTCCGTCAGGGCATTATAGGAGGCAACCAATGGATGTTTCACTCTTGCATTGATGTCTCTCTCTCTCACTCTCTCTCTCTCTCTCTCTCTCTCTTCCCCCACCACCCTTCCCTTTCCTTTCTCTATAAAAGCAATAAAAAATGTCCTTGGGTAAGAATAACAAAACACAATATCATTTATATTAGTATCCTATAAAATGAAATACTTAGGTATAACTCTGTAATATCCATTTTGTGATGTTATACTATAGTTTAATAATATATTACCTTGGGGAAATATGGGTATAGGGTACAAAAGATCTTTCTGTATTATTTTTCAAAACTGTGAATCTACAATAATCTCAAAATATAAAGTTTAATTTAAAAATAAAGGGAAAAAAGTTTAGGATCTACAAATTTGCCAAGTGTGAAAAGCAAGAACAGAACTGTAAAAACATACTGCTTAAAAAACACTTGAAGATATATTATTACTAAACAAAAAATAAAGCAAAATTTAGTTCTCAGGGATAAGATATTCGGGATATTTTTAAAGTGGTAAGCTCTGAAACCAGTGAAGCAAAGACATAAGTCTATCTAAAAAAAATGCTGCACATCTGGATACAAAATGGATATGCAAATATAACAAGTCACTTTTACAAGGCAGGAGTATAAACAAAAATAATTGTATAAAAGCAATTTATGTTTAAATACCAAACATTCTTTAAAAGTCAAAATACTAAAGAAGGGGTACTTAAATGGTTTCTCTTCCATGTTTGATTCTAAGAATAAGAGAATTATATGTTCTACAAATTCTGATGCTATGAAAATAACTTTTGAATCTAGAATAACATTTTTCATCTTTCACTTTCTGATGATTTCTCTATTATACACTACAGATTTTTTCAAAAGAAAAGCATGATCACATAAAAACTCAAAATTACCTATTAAACTTTTACATAAAGGTATGTGTATCTGAGTTTATTTTATTAAGTACATACTTAAGATTAAAACGAATGTGTGTAATATTTAACTTCAGCATTTGATTATTAATTACAAGTTCATCTAAGTAGTTAAGCTTCAGGAAGCTTCACCATCCATAAACAGTATTTATTTATGGTTTGACCCTCCATGCCATTGTTTTGTTCTGTTTTGTTTGGCTTTGGTTTTGCATTAGGTGCTGTATAAAAAGTGATGCAAGTCCTAGGTGGCACGCTGCCACAATGAACACATAAAAACAGAACAAGTAATTTCTTTATTTCATTGTTCATTTAAACTAAAGTGACTAAACATATTCTGTAATCTTACATAAAATTATTATGTGACTTTGCCACTTACTATATTCCAAGGTCATAATGAATACCACAGTAAAAACACTTGATGGTAGGCCCTAGACATCTGAAAGCCATTTCCAAAGCAGAGCTGTAAAAATTGTCTGAAGAGAGATGTAAAAACTCAAAACCTCAGTCCAAAGATATTATATTTAGATACTAAGGCAAACATTAAAGGCAAACGTAAAGCCTAAAACCCACAACACTATCACCAGTATTGTTCATCTAATTGTCTCAGCTACTCACCAAGTTTTGGTTGAGTTCCCTTAATTTAAACATAATCTTTCTGTGGATTCTTAATGTTCACAGCCCAAACAATCTCATTATAGCAATGTTTCCATTATTAATTCTAAGACCAGAAAGTAAGCCTATGGATTTGAAAGATAGGCATGAGTGGAGTAGGAAAGATAAGCCAGGTACAGAAGGTCGCCAAGGCAGAAAGATTCAGGTGCCCAGCAAGGTGCCAAATTGGGAACACGAGTATTGTAGGCTGGGACCTCGCCCCCAGCGTGATCTTTGCTCCCCTAGTATACCCTATAACACATCGATGATCATGCAGTTCAGACACTCCCCTGAGCTTTCCTCCCCTTGTATGTTGCCAGTCATGTGGTAGACCCCCAAAGAGGAGAAACAAGGGGGCCAGAAAACAGTCTCGTAGAACTCCCATGCAAGCCATTGCATGGCTACTCCCTTAGGCATTAAGCCCTCAGGACAATGAGGTTCTGGTCTGCATCAAATAATCTTAGCAATAAAGCCTTCGGACTGTTGACCACAGAGACAGAGTTTTGGTCAAACTAGAGATGACATCTAGGTCTCAGTTTTGTTTCAGATCCAGGCCCAGAAATGCAGCAAAACCAGATGAAATGATGCCATGGCTGACATCAGGACCAGCTTCGATGACTAATGACCCCCTACCCTGGTGCCAACTAATCAATAGAGACCACAACTCTAAAAGGATACACCTGGAAAGCTGATGAATCACCTGCTGAGATCCTCCCCTGAGGCCTCCCATAAAATTCCTACCTTTGGAAAACAGATAAAATCCCTTAAGACAAAAGACCCAGGGCCCTCTCTCTCTCAAGCATGCCCATACCTTCCCCCTTTCTTCCCTCAAGGCACGTACCCTTTGCTTTCTTTCTCCTAAGTTCCAAGGGCCCTGCTCTGTAACTTGTTTCCTGGGTCCACACAGTCCAGCTGGTTCACTTCTTCTCCTGCTCACTTCTTCTGCCTCTGTGCCTTTCTAAGTAAATCTTTGCTTATATTTGAGTTCTTGGCTCTGCATTCTTTCTTAGTACAACTCAAGGACTAAGATCTAACTTCACCAGTAACTTCCGATGCCATTTGCCGTTAACTAATTGACCTAAACAAAATCCTGATTTCTGTTTTCTACTATACATTCTCTATACTGCCTTTATTTTAAAAGCTGCTCTTAGAGATGTTATCCTGTATCCCACAGTGTTGTTTCCTGAGCAACTTCTGCAGTGCCCTGAGCTACAGATCTTAATTCCACCACATGCTGTATTTTTTAAAGTGTAACATGGCCAAAGCTTAAGCTTTAGTATATATAAAATTCAGCAAATTTTCAGGTTTTCCAGTGGGTGCTTATAATAACATCTGTTAGTAGCTGTTAGTAGAATACAAGCTCCAAAAAGACAACGAATAGCATGATTTCATAATAACTAAATTAGGGCTCTTCTGAATTAAACATCTAAATCCTCTTATAAAGATCCACTATGGTGGATCTGAATTTAAATCTTGTTTCTGTGCTTGGTCCAAATGAAGAATTACTGTCATCTGTAGCTTGAAATACATCTCCCATAGATAGCCCAAGGATATTGCTTTCTGAGCCCCTTAATCCCAAACCACGTGAACATTTCTGCATTTAAACTGAGTCCGAATGCCTTTGTTTTTATGTGTAAAATAATATAACAATGGTTTTATACCATTTTAAAATTCAATATCTATTCATTACATTTCAAAAGGTAAATGTAAAAATGTAAGAAATTTGCCACTATATTATTAATTTACCATTCTATTTATATTAACATTATCACCCATTTTCCCCATAAAAACAAAAGAACAGATGTTTTATCACATTAGGTACTCAATAGCAGTAACTAAGATAGCAATAATCTGTATACGTTGACTGCATCTATTTCTAATAGCCTATTTGTTTTGTGTACACAAAACCACTCGCAATTCTGTGTAGGAAATGCAGGGTGAGGACATGGGAAGAGCATAGGCGGAACAGACTGGAAAAGGTTGGTTCAAATCCCATTGATGGTTTTATCAGCCCTTCCTTTTGGTAAATTACTTAGTCTCTCTTTGCCTACTGCCTGGGCTGTATAACTGAATAAAACACATTTACTTCAAAGACTATAAAAGGCCTGTTTTGTTGTTTAATTGACATTTTTTTCTACAGGCTATGTCCAAAGAGCAAACATTGCCTCAAATAGCAATTTTCAACCTTTTCATCTCATGACACACAAAAACTATTTGCTTAAGTTCTGTGGCACACCAAAAAATATATATCTGATCTGACAAAAAATAGATATAATTTTGATGAATGTATAAAAATATAATAATAATAATAATAATAATAGTCATTACCTATTCTTTTTACTCCAAAGTGACTTTTTAAAAAATCAGGTGCCTATACTTGCATATAAGGATTTCCAGTACCAAGAATTAGCCAATCAGACACAGCTTGATTATGGTATATGAGCAATAAGATGCAAATCTATTACATAACCTATATATTTATGGTTTAAGACAGGACTTTTGGACAGTTACACCAGATGGCTATTGCTGTGTGGGCTGTTGTCATTTTTTTTTATTTGACAGTCTAAGGGAAAAAAGGTCAGTGCCCCTGACTAAATAGTCAGATATTGCACATTTTATCTTGTGGCATACCATTTGAAAATCACTGGTCTAGAATAATCCGTTCTAGCAAGGTGGGTCCATCCAACCTGATGCAACCTATAGACTCTGCACAATGATGGGAATATTGGTGGCAATTGTTGAGGTCATGTTGCTGGATTGGATCATGCCATGTAGGCAGACATGGGAAGAGTGGGGGCCCTGGCTGCATTGTCATGTGTGGTTCCAGATGACCCATCTTTTGTTGTTGTTGTTGTGTTGTTTCATTTGGCTTTGTTTTTTTTTCAATTACAGTTTGCTTCCAATACTATTTTGTATTGATTTCAGCTGTACAGCCTGGTTGTTAGACAATCCCATACTTTTACTGAGAGTTCCTCTGCTATTTTCGGAACCCACCTTGATGAAGACCCATCTTGATTTCAGAGGCAAGACAGGCAAAAGATAAAACACTGGGGGGTTTTGTTTTGTTTCCTGTTTTGTTTTTATTTAAGTATGGTTGGTATACAATATTATATTAGTTTCAACTGTACAACACAGTGGTTTGAAATGTATGTACCTTTCAATGTGATCACTGCACTAAATCTAGTAATCATCTGTCACCATGCAAACATATCACAATATTAGGACTATTTTAATAATTAAATGATACTGTCATTTTCATAAAGAGAGCTATCTGTAATACTTAATAAACATTTGGAATAAATATTAGTTTTCCTTTGTTTTGCCCCTTTAATGTTCAAATAACAACTTCTGAAAAATAATATTATAAATGTAAACATTCTCTAAGTGGTGCCATATGTTTGTTACATACTCACTTAGATAGAGAGAAATAGCGATATTAAGTATATAATCAGATAGCTAATAGATGTGCATTTAGAGCCAAGTCCTGTGCAGGAAACTTCACATTAACCCTCCAAACAACTTTATAAGATGGATACTATTATTAACCTACTTTTCACATGAGTAAACTGACATTTTTGTAGAAAAAAGTACCAGGTTAGGAAAAGTGGGGCCAGCACTAAACTGTCCAACTCCAGAGCCCACTTCCTGACAAATGTCAGTAATAACCCACAACAGCTATACCAAACACACATAATAATGTATAAGTTTAATAAGGATTAGGTACACTCACACTTCAACATATTATTGTAAATTTATTTCAAAATTCTCTAGTGTGTTATATAGCTCTATTCAGGTTCAGGTAATGATTTTAACAAGAGTTGCAAAACCTCCAATTCATACCCCATTTGTTTTTCTCACAGATTTTTAATTAGAATTTTCAGATGTTTGTGAGACACTTCAATAATATGATCACACACTACAAATATGAAAAAGAAGTTTCTGTCTTAAAAAATAAAAACTCTTAGAACTATCAATTGCCTAATATAAATCCCACCCACAATATAAACACTACCTTTTTAAAAAGCTGTGCACTGGATCCTTGGAAAGATTAGCTATCTATTGGGAAAGACAGTCTGTATGAAAAGTCAACCCCGAACTATCTAACTCTGTAGGAGATAAATAGAGATTCGCCTGGAGAGGGAAGAAAAATATTACCATGAATCACCTCCCTCACAGCAGTTCTGAAGCTTTTAATTTTCAGCATTGCTGGTCTCCAGGTACGTGCAGTTGATTAACAGTCAGCAGAAATTGGACCAACTCCATGAGGAGTCGTCAATGTTAGAGTGTAACGCTATTTTAAATGACTTCTTGCTTCTTTTTCCTCTTCACACGGATATTGCAAATGTACTCCAGACAACTAAGAAGAGAATATATGTCTGAGTTTTTCTTTAATTACATGTTTCCTTCTTCATCCACTGTCATTTCCTAAGCCTTATAAGTAAATTGATCAGATCTTCTTTAGAAAAGGATTCAGCAATGTTGATTCATGCAAACCCATGCCAAGAATATTTTGTATCTTAACATCCTCTCCTTGTTTCTTGTTTTTTATTCACCATTCTAGATCCTCTTATATCATTTATCCTGTCCTTTATCTCTTTGGGGTATTTGGGGTTTTGTGGCTTTTAAAATATTTAATGCTCAAATTTTTCAGGATGTGTGCTTATGGAGTCTCCCAAGAAATTTGATGGCCTTGTTTGTGCTCATAGGTACCATAAAATTTATTTATTTTCTCTCTCTTTTATCTTAAATCAACAGTACAGATTTTGTGAAATGTGTAACACATATTTGTAGAAAACTGTGTAAATACATTTAATTAATTTTTCAGCAACCAAAAATAGGAGTGAAGATTACCTCTTACCTCCATCCAGAAGCTTAAATACCAAGTCTGCTGGGCAAGCTCATACCTGCCATGCTATTCAATTTACTCAGCGTGAAAGGTGTTATTCAGAAAACTGTGTCAACATCAAAAGACCCCAAAGTGTCATATAATAAACACTTCTCAATATCAATTATAAGCTCTGGGGGAAAATAATATGCAAATCAAATGGGTACCTGTCTGTTGGCTTCTGAATCTCATACTGCACGCGGAGATCAAGTATTCTCCAGGCCCCACTATAAACCCAGGGACCTGCTTCTGCGCCCTGCCGCCCTGTAGCTCTGTGTCCTGGTGGGTAAGAGCAGCTGCATCAGTGATTTCTGTACTACTCTCACCTGCTTTCATGGCTTCTCCAATGGTTGAGTCCACTTTTGTGTCCTTGCCTCCGTATTATCTCCTAAGGCCTGTCTTGGCTACTTCAGAGAAACCAAGACCGTTCCCATTTCTCCTTAGCAGGCAGGTCTGTATTTAGTAACTGGTTCATTGGACTCCTGTGATAAAGTCCAGCTCTTACACCAAATTGCCAGAACCCAGAAGGGGTATGGGAAATTATCCCAAAAAAGTCCTATCTGAGTTTCTCCTCTCCTTTGGAGCTTACCCCAGTGCCATGACCCATGAGATCAACTCAGTGTCACTTCTTCTCCCAAAGCATAGCCTCACTGAGCCCTGAGGCAGGTACAATGGGACCAGAATCGTGAGTCTTTCTAAATCCCTTTACACAACAGGAGCTGATGTTCAAATGTTGTGCACTGGCTTATAGCTGAAGGAAAACTCCCCTCTTCCCAGAGATCGAACAATTTTACATTTGCTATCCGACATATAAATTCTTACATAAACACATGTTAAAACCAGATAAAGGTGAAATAAAGGCTAAATTGTGTATACATTGGCAATAAATATTTTAAAAACTCTGTATTATTCATCACTAAGATTTTTTTGATAAATGTTAATTAAATGCTTTTACATGCCTAAACATTCCTTCTAACATTAATTTCTAAAGGAAGTAATTCGGAGTTAATTGCATGGCAAATAAATTCTGGTGTTGCATACTTAAGAAACCTCAAACCATGTTTTGCCTGGGATCGATATATACTTGACATATAAAAGCTGCATTTTGTCATCTAATTAAAAGATTATTTGATACGTTTACATTTTGGCACATTGAGTCAAAGCTTTTTGACAAAGAGCACTGATGTTGAATGTTTATTTTGTAAAAAAAAAAAAATTCTGACACTACACTGAGGACTTGTTTCATAATAAAATTCCTTATGTATAACATTAATAATCATTTGAATCAGACAGAGTATTGAAAAATTTTTAGGTTACTTTAATACTATCCATATGATAGAGACTGTTTATAACTTTGGAAAACCAGGGCAGTGCATAATTCCAATTAAATCTCAAGACTGAAAATTTTTCTGAAGAGAAAAAACATAATATTGCCTCATGATTGCAATTTGTCACTCCCAATTCTTAAAGTAGGTACTTGATTTTTTATAACAAAATTTTATGTCTCATTTCTCCTTTAAACATAATCCATAAGATGCAATTCATCTCTTCCACTTAGAATAATAATTACATTATTCCCAGGCTAATCATAATAAGTGTTCTTTTTATTTATTTTTTCCATGTGTGATGTAAAGCATATTGATCTACTTTTAACAACAATAAATCAAGGTTCAAATAGCTTGTCTTACAGCTGTCACATAGCTAGTAGGTGTTAGAATTAGAATAAGAATAAAATCTTCTGTTTTCACTATACATATTCTCCACATCACACGCCCTCTTAATGTGCCCTCAAAGGAAGCGTAACAGCAAACCGGGGTGGTTTGGCCAATAGGAACTATGCACATCAAGGGCATTGCAACTTTCATGTGTTCCTTTCCTTTGGTACTTTCAGATTGTTTCAGAGGACTCTGAGCTAAATCTTAAAACAATTCATAGAAATATCAAATAGATTAAAGTGACTACAAATACCAACGTTCTTGAGTTTTGGGGTTTTGGTTTTTTTTAAGATTTTATTTACTCATTTTCAGAGAAAGGAGAGGGAGAAAGAAGGAGAGAAACATCGATGTGAGAGAAAAATACCAATCGGTTACCTCTCGCACAGCCCCAACTGGGGACCTGACCAGCAACCCAGACATGTGCTCTGACCAGGAATCAAACCAATCACCTTTCAGTTAGCAGGTTGGTGCTCATTCCACTGAGCCACACCAGCCAGGACTGGATTTTTTTTTTACCTGCCACCTCCGTAATCCAATCAATCATCAGATTCTTTCATTTATAATCATTATTGAGAACAATAAGTGCAGGTTTATTTACTATTAATTCATCCTTTCATTCATTCAACTAATATTATTGATTGAGAACCTACCACAAGCCAGTTGCTTCCCCAAGAAATTGAAGTATGGCAATTATAAAAACAGAGCATTACAGTAATTTACTTTGAATTATCTCAACCTCTCAAGTAGCTATCATGATTTTGATAAGAAAACTAAACAGTTGTTACTTACTGAAGCCCTCGTATAATGTCTAAGTGTCAGAAACAGAATTTAAATCCAAAGAGCTGTCATCTGAAACAATACCACTCCCCCTTTTCCTTCCTTCATGTCTCTCAGATCCGCAGCTTCACCTTCATTCCATTGGTACAAACCGTTTTTGGGTGCTCGCCACCTCACAGCCTAATTGCTGTATCACTTTTCTGGCTGTTGAACCTCTTGCTTCTCTTTATTTAAATCAATTTTACACACTATCATCAGATCAATCTTTTTTCATTTTATTTTTCAGTCACACTTTACATTCAACATTATTTCATATTAGTTTCGAATGTACAACATAATGGCCAGAAGTAACCCAGCCATGAAATATGTAAAATAGAGATATTTACTGAGAAAGATACAAGGTACAAGAAACATTATACATAGGACAATGACACCTCAATCTCCTTCAAAGTAGGCACCTTAGGACCTCACACAGTTCACCTAGCTGCCATCAGCTGCCCTGTCTTATTTTTCTCAATCTTATCAATGGTCTGAAATATTTTCCCTTTCAGGGGTGATGTTAGTTTTGGGAAAAACAAGAAGTCACGAGATGCCAAATCTGGACCGCAGGGGAGCTAAGTTACCTGGATGATTTGATGTTTCACCAAAAAACTCTGCACAAGACGTGATGCATGAGCAGGCTTTGTCATGATGGAGCTGCCAGTCACCAGTTGCCCACAGCTGTGGTCCTCTGAATCACCTGAATAGTTTCCATGGAGGCATGTTCAAGCTTAACACAAAATTTGATGCAGATTCATTGCTCTGCTGGCTCAGTCATTTTGAATGTGATGGCCACACAGTACACATGCTCACTCAACAGCATCTACCACCCCCAATGACTAGTACAGTGAAGTCATCATTGTTTACACATGCTCATTCCAGTCCACTCTCCTTGACTGCCAGTTTACATCGATGTCATTCAAACTGTTCTCATTATATTAACAAGGTTGGACTTTTTCCAGACAGATCTCATATGCTTTCCCCAGTGATTACCCCCAATATTTCAAGAACCCACTTGTTGCCATACATAGTTATTAGATCAATCTTCTTAAACACCAATTTCATCATTTCAATTTTCTACTAAAAAAAAAAAGAATTTTGGCTACTTACCATTCTTTTTTCCAGCAGGTGAATTCCAAACTGCTTAGTCAAGCATTTCAGTTTCTACACATTTAGTTACAACATGCCTATCTAAATTTATTTCTCTCACTATTTCTCTTTACAAGATATGCCTCTACTTATCCTCCTATAAAACTCACTTCATTCAACTACATCATGCTCATCCTGGCTTCTAGTTTACATATGGTTGTGTCTCCTGCCTGAAGTGTCGTCCTTCATCTCAGCGACATTTCACATTGCAGGGACAATGCCCAGCCCACTGAACCACATCAGCCAAGGCTTACCTTTTCTAAAATCTTAATACACTTTACCAATCTTTTTAATTTTATTCAAGCAACATAGTTACTCAGCTGCTTTCTCTGTCAATTTCTTGTGTTAGTAACTAGAGTGTAGCTCCTGAAAATCAGAAACCATGTCTTAACATTTCTTTTCAACTTCTCCTTGGTATTAAGTACATAATTGATAAATACTATTAGTTTAATTTATTGACATAGAAAGTGTACTTAATATACTATTAACCAATATATTTCTTACTACACTCAGGACTTACAGACTGATTCTGTAATTTGGACAGATTTTAATTTGTAATGTGTTTTATATTTATGCTTTCTTCTACATTTCCATAACGACTACCCTAGAATAACCCCTCATCATTTTACTTCTGAATTATTTTAGAACTTCTTATAAAACTATAGTCTACTTTATTAACAGAGGAAAGAGGGAATAAAAACAAAAAACTCCAAATTTCAAGCAATTAAGGGAAATGAAAGTATATACTCTAAGAGGTTACAGTCTATTAAAAACAATCAAATAAATAGATAATTACAATTCAGATATGATAGAAAATATGTATGGAAAAAAACACCAAAGCAAAATTGGGCAGTGGGAGAAGAAAGGTGAACAAGGAGAAAAAAACAGAGAAAAGCGTCAGAGATGGCTTGCTGGAGAAAAAGATGTTCAAGCCGACTGCGGAAAGATGTGTAGGTTAACAGTAGGAAGATAGGAAGGTGTAATAGAAGCATTCTGGGGAGAAATAATAATGTAAATTTTCTTCCAGTGTATTTATATTTCTTTCCATAGACTACTGAAGATTACACTGGTTATCACTAAGCCTCTCAGCGTCCTGATAGGATATATCACATTCAAAGAAGGTAAAAGACTGTTATAAAGTTATGGACAGGGTTAAGGGACACCAAGAGAGAATAGTGTATACCAGGACTAGCAGCAGTGACTTTTTTCTAGACATATTTTTGGGTGTAAAGGAAGAGTGGAAGGGAATATTACCTGAATCCAGAAAACATCATTTCCAAAAGGCTTTGAAAGGAGTCTTGGCATTTGGAAGAGAGATGCTGCCAATCTTCTGCACTCAAGCAAGGAAGGAGCCAGGAACATAAAAATCTTGGCCTTAATTTATTCCCAATGTCTAATTTCCTCATCATGTTTCTCATGCCTGTAGCCAAATAGAAGCCAGTATTGCTTATGTCCTCAGGTCTGCTTCATAGAGCACAGAACAGAGCGGTGGAGAGGACAGTAGATCCAGAGGAGCAAAGAGAAAATACCCAACAGAGTTCTTTAATTTCCCACAGCACACACACATACAAAATCAGACTATATTATTTAAAAATTTTTACAAAGCACTTGCTAGTCGCAAAGAAAAATGTCCTTCAAATCTTTTACAGCTGGTCCCTAGAAACATTCTTCCCAGAGCTGAAAAATCTTAGCCATCCTCAAGGGTTGCATATACAGATATCTTTTTGCCTCAGACTGGGCTCTCCTGCAGCCTTGCCCCCACCGCGTCCTACTGTGACAGAGGTACGCTGTCTTTCCCCAGTGCCCAGGACAGCTTCGAGCACATCCAGGCTGTCCAGAGTTCAGGCCTCACAAAGGAAAACCCGTGGCCCCAAGGCATAGTTACTACCATAGGACTTGCCTCTTTCGCCATGACTGAAACTGGACTGTACACCCATTTCAGCATATACTTCACCCACTTCCTATTACTCTAACACATGACCTTTGCAAATAATAATATACAATCAAAATAGCCTGATATCTCTACAAGGGGTCAGGTAACAAAAGAAAGGAGAGCTCTTTCCTCTTTTACATTTCTTAATATTTGGGTTATTCAACTTTAATAATTTTGGATGTCCTCATCAACACTGCAGTCCTGCTAGAGCCTCACAAAGAGAGCTGGGGGTGTCTCCCTCAAAATAAGATAAAGAACATAAGTCATATCCTTCCTGCAATTTGTAAGTCACTTCCAGGCTCTTCCAAGCTGCACCATAAAAAAAAAGAAAAATAAATAAAAAAGTATCTCCAGAAAACAAGCAACAATTTGCAATCACACTATAATTAAAATCTATTTTGAAAAAGATACTTTTCTCAAAAGGAAGCATAATATAGAGCTGCAATCCTGCTTACAACACAAAAATATTATACATTGTTGCTTGGGAGAATTTAACCACGTAGAGTCGTAACTTCTCACACAACCCAATTTCTGCTTGGGATGGGGTCCCTGAGACCACCTTCGGGTTTGATTACATGCTAGGATTCACGGAACTCAGAAAAGTTGTTTCATTCAAGGTTATATTTTATTACACAAAGAGATGCAGATTAAAATCAGCAAAGGAAAAAGGTGCATACAGTGGAGAACAAGAGAAGCCAGACACGCGCTTCCAGCTGGCCTCTCACTGGAGTCACATGAACAGAACTTAAATTTCCCGGAACCGTGTATGAGAAGACATTCAAAGTGATATCAACCAGGGAAGCTCATCAAGCCTTGGGCCTAGGGTTTACACTGGGGCTCGTCGCAGAGACAGGGAAAATCTGCGACTAAGGTTAGCTAGGCGGCCTCCAGCATCTCCAGACACCAAACAGCACAGCCTTGTACCCCAGGCAAAGAAAGCCGGCATTCGCCTTAAATCACACTGTCGGCACAAACTAGCTGGCCCAAGAGGCCAGGTATACTTTTTTCAGGCTGGATATTCCAAGGCATCTGGAATATGGAGGTTATCCAATGAGCCAGTCAAGGGTCAGTCTGAAGACCTTTGGAATGGGCAGAGTTTGGACAACCGAGGCCTCTGGCTGTAACCCTTTCAAAACTTAAAGCCAAGTTTTAGCCACAGTTTTAATTCAAAGAACCTTGCACTTCCCTTTTTTACCAGTAGTTATTAAGAGAAGAAAACCTCCACCAACTTTATGGCTAAAATTAAATGTCTAGGCCTAGGAAAATGGCAAAAGGAGCTGAATTCCCTTTTTGCATGTTAGTCTACAGATTCCTACTATTTCGGCTTTTAGGAGCTGAGACATGCCAAGTCTCTGTTAGGACCACTAAGCCAAGTGCATTCTCTTACAGAAATCAAATAATGTTATCACACCAAACTAATGACTGGAATTCTATGGAGCTCAATAGAGAGAGCAATTGATGAAATAAAAATAAAATTCAACACTATTAATATTGAAAACAAATTATCTCACATTAATAATAAGCCAATACAAAGTCTTTATCTTCTGTTTTATAAGCATTCTTCCTAATAAGTGCTATTTTCTTTCCTACAGTTATTATATTTGACATGTTTATTGGTTTCTATTGAAACATGTCTCTGAAATGCTCATCTTTCAGACAAATCATGCTGGACTAAGTGGTTGTACAGAAAAGATGTGTTTCTAAGCCAGTCTTTTGGGTTGTGTTCTACTGCCCCTACTGGGTCTGATGTGAAAATGGCAAAATACTATTGTATTTTGTAAAATGAATGAAAGAACCTTTAAAGAATGCCCATTCTCATATCTTTTATTTAGTAACCCTGTAACAGAACACTCTGGTATTTTTGTACTTTAAAGAACAAAAGTAAAAGACCACATACAAACACTTGGGTGAAAGTGGGTTATGTATAACAAGTGCTTTGACTACCAGGTTTAGCTATCCACCGCTAGACCTGGAAATTAGCCAAAAAGAGTAAATTCAATTGCATTCCCCCGAAGCACTTAAACCTTCCTGATTGCTGTGACTGTGATAGAATAGGAGCACGTGCTGTGGCAGGATTCGATCAGTGAGAGGCAAGATGGTGCAGCATGAGGTAAAATACTGATTTAAATTTTGCCTCGAGTTCTATAGGCACTTGATTTCATTTACTAGAAAAAAGCAAAACACGAGAAGGTTTAGTGTTGCATATAAACAGTTATCAATCAAGATCTCTACCTAATGCCAATAGACCTTAGGGGAAAGTTAAATGACTTTCATGCAACACATGCTTACTGAAGAGCAGAAGAAAACCACAGCATGATGGCAAAAATCATATTTCATTTTTATTGAACCATTTATTGTAAATGATAAAATAATAGCAAAGATTAAATTGGGAAAATGTCTGTTGTTTGAATTAAAGTATTTATCTTCTTTCAAGAATGCGTAAGGCGTACACAATTATTCTGACATTCTAATTTAAAAAAAAAAAGTGGCCAAGTGCTTTGTGTTGGATTTCTTGGCCTTAGATGTGAAGAAATTAATTTGACAATTTATTTTTAATGATGCATTGCTATCCTGTGTGTCTTTGTGCTGCGCTGATCAAAACATCTACAGATTGAACACAGCATGAATTTCTCTTCAGGGATTCCTATATAAATAACTATTTGAAAAAAGGTTTTAAATACTCAATGCTTTAGCCAATGTAATATTTAGTAAAATTATTTTGCTAATATTTTTATCCAAACTTTATGGCTGCCTCCACTTCTGTAAAACAACTTTATTCTTCAGGTCATTAATAACTTCATAATTACAGCATTGACACTAAGAAAACTAACCTTCCTGAAATATTTCCTTCCTTCTCTGGGCTGTGGTGTGACTATTTTTGTCAAGTATTCTCCTTTTATTAACATGTCCTTTTCTACCTCTTAGCCTCCTCTTTTTCTTGCTACTCCATGAAATAGCATACCCTGCACATTCAAGTTTTCCATTTCACTATTTTTTTATCGAAATCATTTCTCTTAGTGACATCATAACTTTCATCACATGGGAATGAACCCCAACTTGGTATGTCTATCCCACCTCCTTCCCTTATGCTCCAGTGTTCTTTCTCTCAATTCCTGATAGATATTCATCAATACTGATACCCAGGAACCTCAGACTATATCACAAATGAAAGATATTACCCTTCCATAACCCAATCTCCTTTCTTTTCATTTCTCCATTCAACAAATAGTCTTTGAATAGCTACTATGTACTGGCTTCCTTCTAGATGAGAAATCAACACACTTTTCTTGCAACATCCAGAAATCCAGAAAGTAAACATTTTAGGCTTTGCAGACCTATGTGTTGTAACCATTCAAGTCTGCCGCTGTTGCACAAAAACTACAATGTGAACATGGCTGTGTTATAATAAAACTACTTTTGTATGCTGAAATTTAAATTTTGTATAATTTTAGTGCCATGAATTACTACTTTTCATTTGATTTTTTGGTCAACCATTCTTAAATCATAGGCCATAGAAAATCCAGTGTGGCAAACTAATCCAACCCTTAGGTCACAATTTGTTTACCCCTGTGGTGGATACTGGAGATTCATCAATGAACACAAAAGATAATCTCCTTTGCCTCAATAATCTAACTTGTTTTTTAACCCTCCCCTGAGAATGTGTTCACTCATTTTGGTTTTGTGTGTGTGTGTTTTTTTTTTTAGAGAGAGAGAGAGAGAGAGTGAGACATCAAAGTAAGAAAGAAACATCGATTAGTTGTCTCCCATACGTGCCCCGACCGGGGATCAAACCCCCTAACCCAGGCATGTGCCCTGACTGTGGACTGAACTCACAAACTTGTGGCGCACAGGAGGCACACCAACCAGCTGAGCCGCCTGGCCGGGCAGGGCATGATCTAACATTTTAAAAGAACCTCCCTTATGTCTGCTAATAGTAACAACTCTTTCCGTTTACAGAGCCTGTATCAAGTTCACTCCTTATTACCTACTATAACACACTCAGTCATCAAGTGCTTTCATTTCTCTTTATCTCATGTCTTCAGATTCTCAAACCAAACAAAGTTATGGTGGAAGAAAAAGAATATCTTAAATATTCATCTTAGCTTTGTATCGTTCCAAATTCCCTCAATATCCATATACAAATGTATATATTTATAAATAGTTCAAAACACTTTGTATTTCAAAATTATAGTTTATTTTTACTTTGAGTTTTCAACATATACATATTTTTAAAGTTTTTCAAACAGTTTTATTGAAGTATAATAAAAATATAATAAAGTACATATATTTAAAGTGTACAATGTAACAATTTTTGGATTACATATTTTTTTAATAACAGCTTTATTGAGAAATAATTCATATACTATAAAAGTCACCCTTTTAAAGACAATAATTCAGTGGTTTTTATAATATTCATAATTGTGCACCCATCACATTACCTAACTTCGCAACAAGATCACCACAAAAACAAATCATAAACCCTTTAGGAGTCACTCTGCAATTTTTGCTACTCCCAACCCCAAGCAAACCCTAATTTACTTCCTGCCTCCATGAATTTGCCTATTCCGGACATTTCATACAAACAGAATCGTACAATAGGTGGCCTTTTGGGTTAGGTTTCTGTCACTTAGGAAAATGTTTTCAAGGCTCTCCGTATTGTAGCAGGCATCCACCCTTTATTCCTTTTCATGCTGAGTGATATTCCCTTGTGTGGATCTGCCACATTTTGTTACTCAACAGTGATGGATACTTGGGCTTCTTGCCCTTTCTGGCTGTTATGAGTAACACTACCACGGCCATTCATGTATAAGATCTTATGCATGCAGACATAGGCTTTCACTCCTCTCAGAGCCACCCCAGGAGTGGAATTGCTGAGTCATGCAGTAACTCAGGGTTCCTCATTTATGGAAACGCAGCTGCACCACTTGATGTTCTCAGCACAATGTAGGATGGTGCCGATTTTTCCACATTCCATTTGTAACTTTTGTTTTCCCTGACAGGATGCTGGTTCAAACCTTCTTCACCTTATTCATGGACTGTTGAAATAGCCTTATTCTTTATTATTCTGACCTCAGTCTTTTATCTATTTCAATTCATGCCATGTACCCATTAACATCAGTTTCATCTTTCTTCCCTAAAAATTCATAGACCAGCCAAATTAGATATCTGTTCCCCGATAACTTATATCATTCCAAAACAGAAACTCTACAGGTCAACCAAAACTGTTTCTGCATAGCCTTGCCCAGTTAGAACTTCCGGGGGCAGGGCTGGCTTCCTCAACCTGCAACCTGTGCAGTCCCACAGGGACCCACAAGTAGAACACACTCAATTTAGTTTTAGGTTCTTCAGCACTATCTTGAAATTTTAACGATGTTCTAACAAGAGGTTCCACATTTTCATTTTTCAGTGGACCCTGCAAATTTTGTAGCCAGTCCTGTTTGTGGAAGTTGAGTTTTAGTATCTAACCTCATCCAGTTCACCTTTTGCATCTCAGCTGCTTTTGTTAAGATTGCAAAGCACTTGCCTTTTGTGTTTCGGGTTAGTCAATTCTTTATGTTCCTTTTACAACATTAATGCTCACCAAATTTTCATTCTGCTTTCAGTGTTCATTTTTACTCTTTCAGAGAAGTCATGATACCCATCATTATTTTATTTTTAGTTCATAGCCTGAGCAGACATATAACCTGAAATAGTTCAGTAATTTTATTTCTAACTTTAAGATATAGACACTTTGAACATTTCCTTTAAAAAAGTACCCTAGCTTAGAACAAAGGTTTTCAGAGCAGAGGTTTTGATCAAATATATACCTTGATGATGCCAAGGCCCCTTAGGCAAAAAAAAAAAAAAAAAAAAAGAGCAGGGAAATATTCATTCTCTCAGTGGAAAAAATTTCTTGCCTATAAGTTTCTTTTCTATCCTACAAAGCAGATAACCCATTTCAGCTTTCATAAGCACATGACTTTGGTCAAGGCATACAGACATATTTTATTTACAGAGAAGTTGCATGCTCCCAAGGAGATGTATGTAAATTAAAGTTTTATAAATTAGATACATCCTTTCATTGCTTTAAATTGTAATTTCAGAGTTACAAGGTAGAATTCCGTAAGAAACAATTTAAAAGAAAGCTTTAGACCTGTATTTTTAGGTCAAATCTTGTGTTTTATTTGACTGCTGCTGACATGTTACAGACAATAGTGGGAAAAGCCCATTTGTAACACTAGTGAAATTGTTTGCATCTGGCGTGATTTTAGATATAACAAAATTAGATTCAACTTTTCTGGTATAAAAACAAAACAAAACCCTACAAAAAACTTGAAGAATTGCCAGGAGTTAGTACCCTTACTGTCTATTCCACGATTAGCGTAAGATTGCTTTTTTTTTAAAAGACTTTATTCTTAGAGAATTTTAGATTCACAACAACTTAAGAGAAAAATACAAAGAATTCCCATTATTCCCCACCCCTGCATGCATAACTTCCCTCATTATCGACATCACTCGACAGAATGGTACCAAGGAGAAGCCTATATTTTGGTGTTGTACTTTCTATAGGTTAGGACAAATGTATAAGGACGTGTACCCATCATCATAAAATCAGAGTGTTTTTATTACCCTAAAAATTCTCTGTGCTCAAAGAGCTTTCACTACCCTGTCCCTGGCAACCACTGATCTTTTTTATCATTCCATGGTTTTATTTTTTCCAGAATGTCACTTAGTTGGAATCATACAGTATATATCCATTTCAGATTGGCTTCTTTCACTTAGTAATCTGTGTTTACTGCCCTTCCAGGTTTTTTTCATGGCTTGATAGCTCATTTCCTTTTAGCACAGAATAATGTTTCATATTCTGGGTGTACCAACATTTATGTATTCATTCACCTAATGAAAGGCATCTCAGTTGGACATTTTAGTTGCTACCAAGTTTTGGCAAGTATGAATAAAGCCTCTACAAACATCCTTGTGCAAGCTATTGTGTGGACGTAAGTTTTCAGCTCTTTCAGGTACATACCAAGGAACACAATCACTGGATCGTATAGCAAGAGCATGTTTAGTTTTGTAATAAACCACTGTGCTGTCCTTCAACATGGCTGTGCCATTTTGAATTTCTACCAGAAATGAATGGAAGTTCTTCTTGCTTCACATGCTCACAAGCAAGCATTTGGTGTTGTCAGTGTTCCGGATTTTGGCCATTCTAATAGGTGTGTAATGGTATCTTACTGTTGTAATTTGAATTTCCCTGATGACGTATAAGGTGGAGCATCTTTCCATTAGCTTATATGCCCTCTATGTATCTTTGATGAGAGAGCATAAAGTTTTGCTTTATATTTTTAAAATGTGGCTTCCTTTCTTCATTACAGTCACTGACTGTATTTAACCATTTAATACAAGTATTCTTTATTTAGCAACAATAAATTTTGTAAAGTTTCTCTGGATCTTAAACAAGTCAGTGAAAAACTGATCATTAAACATGCATTATTATTATTTACCATCAAGTCTGAAGAAAAAAAGAGAATTCTTTGTTATTGACTTCCAAATTGGATCTTTGTGTGCTTATAAATTATCACCTTCTAAACAACTTATTAAGTAACTGTTACTGGCTTATATTAAATTAGACCTATAAAAACACTACAACCATCAATCACTCTACTAAAAATATCAAAGGATTTCCTCTGTTTGGCCAAGCCGACTTCATCAATTGAATTAAATTCAACCTCAAGGAGTCTCTTTTACCAACAACAGCAACAAAAAACAAGCCCTGGCTGGTGTGGTTCAGAGGATTGAGTGCCAGCCTGCAAACCAAAGGGTCACCAGTTCAATACCCAGTCAGGGCACATGTCTGGGTTGCTGTCCAGGTCCTCCACTGGGGTGCATGAGAGGCAAAGGCACACTGATGTTTCTTTCTCTTTCCCTCCCTTCCCCTCTCTCTAAAAATAAAATAAATAAAATCTTTCTTTAAAGAAAAGAAAGAAAAGAAAAGGCCCTAAAATTTCCCTTATAAATGCTTAAATTCTGAGTGGTTTAGATATGAAAATAATCTAGATAGTTTATCATCAATAACTATTCCACAAGAGAATGGCTACAATTAATTATTCATCAACAAAACTACCCCAAATGAGAAGCTATACAAAGAATACACACAGCTGCACTATTCCCTCAAATATAGAGACAACATAATTCAGTGACTTTCAATCTGGCTGCATACATAGTAGAATCACTTACATATGAAGCAGAGGTGGGGTGGGGAACAAGGATGAAAAAATGCCGATGTCTGAGATCTACCCTCAAGATTTCTGATTTATTTGGTCCTGGTGGAGCTGGATTTTTTTTTTTTTTTAAGTAACCCATGTATCTCTAATGTGCAGCTGTAGCTCCTGGAATTATTTTTTAAATTTATCTCTATGGTTTCAATACAGGCTCAGAAGTGTAAATCATGGATCAGTTGTGGCCACACCTACAGGTTTGCATGAAAAAGTGTCAATATCCTGTTCCGCTGTGAAAGAAGTTGTTCTGTGTCATGTTAAATGCAGGCACTTTTCTTAAAGCAGAGCTCCAAATTGCCATGGTGAGGTTCCTGTTCACTCTGCTTCCCTTCGCGTTGCATCTACGGGAAGGATAACTACAGCGGAGTCCCAGCAGCATATGGCCGTGGGCTGGGGAGGAGAAAACTGAATGAGGACAAAAGCGCAAACACAAAAATAAACATAAGTCAAGTTTGTGCTGCTGAGTAGTTTTATTTCATCTTTCTGTGAGGTTAATTAACTGCACAATATGTCCTTGCCACTCGGATGCATCCGAAACATCCCAGAAGGCTCCTCCTCCACAATCTAAATTATAATGATCCCTGATGATAGCAGAATTTTTAATTTAACTAGAGTCAAGCGAATCAGTCTGGGCAACATGAAAGTGTACTTTAACCATTATCCTTATAATCAACTGAACCCCCATTGCGTGTCCCACGGAGAGACCAAGAGAGCTGGTTCGGAGGGGTTTCTCCGCATGGACAGTACCCTCTGACTGTGGGAAGCCTCACCCCACACCATGTCGAACTAATCAAAAGCTCCCACGAACCACACTGAATTTACTTTAAAAGTTTTTGCAAAGGGTATTACATATTTACTTTTAAAATTATTTGCCTGTAAGACTATCACTTAAGTATAATTTACTTATTTCTCTGTAATTGTTGCCAATTGAGAAAAATTTAGCCCACAGATTGTTTTCAAATTATGAAAATGATATAATACTATGTTTTGTGGACATTTAATTAAACATTATTTATTTTGTTTGTTTATATTCTCTTTTTACGCTTTGCATCAACATTGCTTTTCTAATCCAAGATATTTTAAGAATATCTTCTAAGCCCCAGAAGCCTCTTGGGCCCTAGACTAATGCCTAAGTGGCTGATGGGTAAAAAGGTCTTTATCGTCCCAATTCTAAGGTTCCAGTGACAGAATGCACAAAGGGACAGTGACCAGACTATATACAACAATAAAACTGTGACCCACAACCTCTACAACAACCAGCTCAGGACAGTCAGGACTTGGTCACTGACTGCCAGTCTCTCCATCTCCTTTCCTCTCCAATAAGAACATGCCCGAAGCCTTCCCTTTCCACACCACAAAGCTTTCCCACTCCCCTACCTGACTTTGAGTTTCTGCTAACCTCGGGCGATAGTGGCTGATCCCCTCGCTATAATGGACTCTGAATAAATATTCTCTGCATGGTCTTGTTCGCATGGTCTTCATTTATTTCCAGCCAACAAGGATATTGTGGAAAGGGGCTGGTGATCAAATCTACATCTGACTTCTAAGAGTGTCTCTCATTCCTGCTTGCTTTCGTATTTCACAGTAAATCTAGAGGATATTTTACAACTAATGAAGGAGGAGGGAACCAGTGGTTTACATTGTATAGACTAACGACTATACATCGGTTAATTCTATGTCATAGCAGTTACAGCCTGTTTTAAATGATAAAATGTTAAATGCATTTTAAAATAATGAGGTTCGTATTAATCATATTTAGAAAGAAATTAATCTACAAAGAAGTAGCCCTTATGCAAATTATCCCATAAGCCCTGCCCAAAGGTAAGAATTATTAAGGATCATTCAAATCCAGCTAGACGCATCGACACAAAGAGAAATGGCTGTTATTCACCTAATTGTCCAAATTACTTTTAAGAATTAAAAAAACACTATAATAGTTTATATTAATAGACATAATTAAATGAAATAAGTCTATCCATTTACTGCCTTACTTTTATTCACTGCTTTCCATTGTATTATTGTTTTCTTTTCCTCACTGGCTCCAACAGCATAATATAGGAAGTCAGCAATTTGAAAATAATCCTCTTTACCATTGTTGCACAAACCAACCAGTGAAGAAAGGAAAATAAATCTCAACTTTAAGTTTCCAAAACTGTCCAATTAAAACTTAAGTATATATTTAATCACCCAGATTTCTCTATTGTGCAAGCGTGGCCTGATTTACAGCAGAGTCGCATTCGTTGTAGCGTCTTTTACTATTCTTATTTGATGACTGATCTATTATAGAAGGAAAGAAACAGAAAAAAATTGGCTTGTGTTTGTGTGTTTTCTGAAGAGCCTTATTTCTATTGCTTCTACATGTCCTTGAAAATATTTTTAATTCTATTTATTATTAATATATTAAAGTAACATATATGAAAATATAGTCGTTTCCATTCATTATAAAACATGCATTTTAACATTTAATCACTGATAAAACATCAATAGAAATAAAGTTAAGAATAATACTGAAATAAGTACATTCTATGAAATGCAATATTTATTATTTTACCGTAAAGCTTTCAGGCAGTCTCTATCCATTTTGTTCAGACATTTCACCAGCTATAGTTTAGTAATTAGCTTCTAAAATGGCCCTTCAAAATCCCCACCTTCTGTAGTCACGTCTTTTTTGCAGTCCTCTCACATGTTGTTCCCAGAGTCGATCTGCATGACCAATAGAATATGGCAGAAGTCATGATTAACATGTGAAAGTCACTGTGGCTTTGGTTTTGATCATTCTCTCTCTCTCTTCCTGTGTGTTTATCTCTTTCTTCCTCTTTCACTTCACTTGCTCTAGAAAAAAGCCAGCCGCCAATGAATTAGCAGGACTAAGGAGGGGTCCGTTTAGCAAGGCCCTGAGGCCATGAGAGTGAGTGATCATGAGGGCGGATACCTCCAGCCCCAGATCCAGTGTCAGCTGGGATCCCAATTGACACTTGACCACAACCTCATAAGAGACCTCGAACTAGAATCACACAGCTAAGTCACTCTCCAAATACTAACTGTCAGAGATTGTGAAAGATAACCACTCCCTCCTATTGCCTTAGGCTGCTATGTTTTGTAGTAAATTGCTATGCAGCAATAGATAACTAATTCACATTTAATATATATTAACTGAAAAGATAATAATTAAGGTGTTGTGACTTATATGTGGAAATTTACTCATCTGCCAAAGAATATATATTTCTGTCCTGGTGCAGTGTCATTTTAGACAAATGCTAAGTGGATAGATATAATGTAAAACATTTAAAACAATTTTCAGATTTGTAAAGTCAAAATTCTTACAACCTAATCAGTAACTTTCATATATTATTTTTTAGCTAGATGTTAATACCACCACCACCACATTAGGAGAGAAATTTGAAATCAGAAAGAGTCTAACAGGGGCCCGATGCCATCCATCCCAGATGGCTAAGACAAAAACTACTCCCTGTCACTCTTGTAACTTAAGCTAGACTAAAAAAGAAATTAACAGCATTAATTCAAAAATTCCAGGGTTATTTATTCACAAACCATATAGGTAGAGACAACTTCATGTTAACTGGCAGGATATACTTTTCTTGTATAAGGTTAGAATGTGTTTTCAGGTTGAATAACTTCTTTAGTAACAAAGGACAAAGTTAAACGTAATTTATCTTCTTCCTCAGCCCAGAGGCCATGCCTAATTAGCATTCAATGAATGATCAAGGAAATCTCCAACCTTTAAAACTAAAATAGTTCAATGAAGTGATTCATTTTGCCATTCTCTTGGTGATGGTAGTAACTTTTCTTTAAACTTTTTTTTTTAATTTCAGAAAAACTAGGATTTCAAACTTCAGGCCTTCAAAAATTGCCATTTCAGAAACAGGAGATAAGAATAAGAACCATTTCAAGCTGCAACAGCTTCAAATGATTGGCCTTTTGAGACAGCAGGTGTTAGATGCAGCAGGGTCCTAATGCCAGGAACACATTTACATTCAAATTAAACTAACATAATTAGATGTTATTTCTTCAAAGTAGAAACCCCTTTTGTATAAGAAAATAATTACAACTCCCACTTATGCAAAAATGGAATTAAATTTTTACACTTAAAAACATCCATCGTGGCCGTACTAACAAGGATGCTGAAAATTGCTTCAACATTTTTCCCTTTTGAGTGCTAATATATATTTATCGTCCAGTTAACTTTCCCATCATTGACTTTGAATTCTAATGTGAAAAATCAAAATTGTAGCTCCATATGTAAAACAGTGACTAAAAACCTAATTTTCACTACAATTAGCAAAGTTGGTTGAAATTTTTTAAAGGAAGGAAACATAAACCTTTGTGATCTAAGCAAAATCTCTCCCAGCAGCTACCATGTATACCTCCACTGAAACAAGTAAACTTTTCTTAATATAAGGTCTGACTGTGATTTATCCAGCCTGATCCCCATGCAGTATGGTCACCTGACCACTCCTCAGAAAATCTTTTCTTTTAGCTTTATTGTCTGTACTCTCTGTTATTTCTCCTCTTATATTTTTATCTATTACAGTCCAGTTTTTTTAGCTGGCTTCTCTTTCCTTTATTGCCCATAAATTGAGTCGTTCCCAGAGTTTGGTCCCCAGATGATGCCTCTTACCAACCTTCACTGCGTAATCTCACTTCACAATTTTGACTGCGGCTTTTTGCTGGTCACTTTCACCTTTCAGTCTTCTAGGACACTCTAATTAGTTCACGTGCTCTACCTTCCTTTTCTTGACCAGCAGATTCTAGGGTTATTATTTTTGAAGATACACCTGCTGCACATTTATAACTCGACATCCCACAGGAATTTAAATTCAGCATATTAAACACTGATCTCATTTTTATATTCTGCCTATATCATCTTCTCATCGTGGGTGCCTGTTTCAATTAATTATGCTGCTTCTTACCTAGTTACTAAATAATTGAGTCTTCTATGGTTTATTTCCCCCCACACTTTTCATATACAAGTTTATCCTCACATTCTACTTGCCAACATTGCTTGTTACTTTTTTGATGGTGGGGGACCTCTATGACTTCCTTTGGATTTTCATCATTTCTTGTTAAGATCCATGTATAAACTTTCTAACTAGATTTCCCACCTCCAGCTATGTGTCATGGTAGGCAAAATAATGATCCTTCAGAGATGTGTGTGACCTAATCTCTGTAACCTGTTGATATGTTACCTTACATGTTGAAGGAAAAGCACAGACATGATTAATGTCAATGACCTTGGGATTAGAGGTCATCCTGGATTTTCTGGGCAGACCCGATGTAACCACCTGGGTCTTTAAAAACAGCATTTTCTGTCTGTAGTCAGAGAAAGAAGTGATGACAGGAGAAGGGTCTGAGACGCGCAACTGCACCTCTCCTTTGAAGATGGAAAAGGGGAAGAAAGCGAGGGATGCAGCCTGTCTCAAGAAGCTGGAAAAGCCAAG
Source organism: Mormoops blainvillei (assembly GCA_004026545.1). NCBI lineage: Eukaryota > Metazoa > Chordata > Mammalia > Chiroptera > Mormoopidae > Mormoops > Mormoops blainvillei. The sequence continues at coordinate 70,789 of PVJD01006440.1, read as the reverse complement.
GTAACAGGTCCTTTTCTAGAGCCTCCGGAAAGAACAAAACCTGCTGGCACCTTGATTTTAGCCCAGTAAGATTTGTGTCCATCTGTAAAAGAGTGAGATAATAATCTGTGCTGTTTTAATCCACTAAGTCTGTGATGATTTGTTAAGGTGTTATAGGAAACTAATACCTATCCCTATGCTCAATTTTTCACCTATCAAAGGACCTTTCTAAAATGCCAGTATGCTAATTTAAATATGTGTATTCATTTTCTATGTTCTGTAACAAATTACCACAAATTTAGCTACTAAAAATAACATATGTTTTATCTCATGGTCTCCACAGATCAGGCATGGCTTAGCTGACTTTCCTGCTCAAGGTCGTGATTCTCATGTAAACTGCATATTTACCTCCCAGACGTCCTTGTTAGCAGAATTTGGTTCCTTACGGTTGTAGAACAGAGACCTTTAATTCCTACCATCTCCTGGCAGTTCCCTGCCAGGGATGTTTCTCTACACATGACAGATTGTTTCTTTAGGCCAATGGAGAAGCAACTGCTATTACTCCTCCTTTCTGTGATCCGAGATCTTCTCTTAAATGGTTCTCCTGATTAGGTCAGACCCACCCAGAAAAAAATTTTTTGGCTTAAAACAACACAAATTTATTTATCTTACAGTTTCCATATGTCATGGGCCTAAGAACAGTTTAGCTCTCTGCTCATGGTGTCACTAGTTTAAAATCACAGTGTTAACTGGAACTGTGGGATCACACCAAGCCTCAGGATCTCCTTCCCAGCATATATATATATATATATATATGCTATGATTTATATATGTAGAGAGAGATAGATGTAGATGATATAGATATAGATGATATAGACATAGATATAGCTAGATATCATTTCTTTATCCATTCATCCATAAAAAGCCACACTTACATTGTTTTTCTATTTCATAGCCTGGCTATCGTTAATGATGCTGCAGTAAACATTGGGCTGCAGATAGGTTTTCAAGATCCTGTCTTTATTTCCTTTGCACATACATGCATGGAGAAGAGGGGCTGCTCTTCTCCATGTTGCTCGATTTTTAATTTCTTAGGGAACATCCATACTGTCTTCCAAAATGGCTGCCCCAACTTACATTCCTTCCAGTAACTCACAAGGATTGCCTTTTCCCCACATTGTCCCCAACATTTGTTATCTCTTGTCCCTTTGAGGAAAGCCATTCTAACAAGTGCGAAGTGGTATCTCTTTGTGGTTTCAATTTGCATTCCCTGATGACTGGTGATATTTATTGAGCATCTTTTCATGTATCTGTCGACCATTTGGATGCCTTCTTTGGCAACTTCAGTTCCTCTGCCCATTTTATAACTGGATTGCTTGAGTATTTTTGCTATTCAATTGTATGAGTGACATATTTTGGATATTAACTACCAATCAAATAGATGGTTTACTTTTTCATCTTGTTGATATTTTCTTTTGGTGAACAGAAGTTTTTTAGTTTAATGTAGTCCCACTTGTTAATTTCATGCTTTCATGCTTTTTTTGCTTATGTTTTTGTTGTACTATCTAAAAAATATTGCTATGATTAATAACAAGGAGCTTCTTTCCTATGTTTTCTTCTAGGAGTTTTGTAGTTATCAGCACTTATGTTTAACTCTTTAATCAATTTTAAATTAATATTTTTGTGAATGGTATAACTGTTCCCTTTTACTTTTCAGCATGTAGTTTATCCAGTTTCCCTAATACCATTTGTTAAAGAGACTACTTTTTCCCCATTATATGCTCCTCACTCTCTTGTCAAATGTTAGTTGACTATACATGTGAGGGTTTATTTCTGGGCTCTCTATTCTGTTCTATTGGCCTATATGTCAATTTTATGTCAGCATGATGCTGTTTCTACCCATCCTTGGGTAGATGCCAAATTAGTTATTGTGGGGGGTGGGGGGACACTAATAAGGGATGTTTTCCTCTGACATGTTACTGATGTCACTTAATCTCCTTTTTGATTAACTTAAAGTTAACTTATTAGGGACCTTAATTACATTTGTAAAATCCTGCACTTGACCATATAATATAATTACAGGAATGATATCCTATTAACTTTTCCATATTCTATGACTAGAAGCAAGTTACAGTTTAAGCTACACCGAAGGAGAGGAGATAATACAAAAGTGTAGGTCATTTGGGTCATTTTAGAATTATGCCCTCTTGTCCTTCATGTCATTGCTATTAATTTATAGTTTGGTAAATGCTTAATTGCTGGCAAAAATTTGTGCAAGTAATAGTGCTGGATCTACCACAGAGAATCAGAGAAAGAGAGGTATGATTAATATTAAAATGTTTTCCACATACAGTTGTGCAAAATAGAAGATAAAAATTATCAAGCCATTAGGTAGCTATGAAAGTCATTTGATATGGCTTTCGTAAGTCGTTGTAAACTCCATTGATTATATTAGATGAAACATATCTAGATAAGCTTAGTTTTATGGCTTGAGGCCTGTCTTAAAGGGTGTTTTAGACTCCCTGAAGAAGAATGCACCCCTACCCACCCCAAATTCAATTTGAATATTAATAATGACACACATACACCAAGGGGGTACAAAAAAGGTTTATTACTTATGTAATGGGAGAGCAGGCAGGTATCCAAGCTAGCCTGATGTGGCTTGCGAGAGCAAGGAAAGTGCCTGGCATGGTTTTTATTGTGGTTAGGAGTGAGAGCCAGGTTGAGGGATCCCGCACGTGTGCCAGAGCTAGTGTAGTTTGACTTTTTCCCAAGCGCCAAAGGAGAGAGAGTCTGGGCTTTCTGAGTTTGCACAGATATAAAGAGAAAAAGAGAGGGATGAAGCTTAAAGCTGATGTTTTGTTTTCAGCAGCAAAACATCAAAGACATGGAGTCAGGTCATTTATTGCAAAAGGACTAGGACGATTTGAGGAAGACTGCTGATGTCTGACACTAGGAGTGCCTCCGAAGAGAAGGCACAGACATACCCAGGCATACCTCATTTTTATTATTCATTGTTTTATTGCACTTCACAAGTATTGTGTTTTTAATCAACACTGAGGCCAACTAAAAAATTACAACTTGCTGAAGGCCCAGATGAGGGTTAGAGGGATTTAGTAGAATTTTAAAATTAAGATATGTACATTTTTTTATAAATAATGTTCTTGCACACTCAGTGGACTATAGCATAGTGTAAACACACTTTTATATGCACCCAGACACCACGGTATGCACGCGAGACTCACTTCATTGCGATACTCGCGTTATCGCGGTGGTCTGGAACCAAACCCTCCGTGTCTCCAGCTCTGCCTACATCTGAATGTTATCAGGTGCCACGTCCAGGTTTAACCACCAACCTCCCACAGGCACACAGGAACACAGGTAATTGCTTATTTAAAGTCCAAGTTTCTCAGCATTAGACTTTGAACAACATGAGAGCAGAGAATATATTTTGTATGTCCTGGGATTTCCAGGTTCTAGCATGGCGTCTGGCACTTAATAAATATTCGATAAGTATTTGTTGAATAAATGAATCTATTAACTCTATTAACTTGAACATAAAGAGCATGATAGTTAGTGTTATAGTTCACCCTATGGGCAATTAGATGAAAATGTGCAACACTTCAATCAGGATTACACACTCCAAAGCGGTTCATTGCCATTTTAAACATACTTATCAGAAATTCTTATTCTGGAAGCAACTTCTACAAAAGCTTTAATTATCTTTATTTTATCATAGGCTCTTAAAGAGTATGAATTGACATAAAAGATTTAGAAATAATATTTAATTGTAAATGAATTTTGTCCACAGTGTATGGATAACTAGAAATACACCATAGGTCCCTTGGCCCTGGCACAGATGTAATCTAAGAATCTAACAAACCCCGCAGCCGGTCACATTTGTAACTTAAAGCTCTGTGCAACCCCCTCTTCAGAAACGTACAGTGGAGTCTGAACCTCGGGGCCCTTAAGTAGAGTCTCGGGCAGCCAAAGCCCATGGGCCAAGCATCTCTGGCCTTGGGGAAGCTCACCCTTTCCCCACAGTTGTATCAGTTGCTACGGGTGTCATGATATAGAAAAGAGTGGGAGGAACTGCATCATTGCATCCACCTCGATAGAAGCTTTTATAGAAGTTGCTTATTGGAGCACCTAAAATGACTGGAGGCTGGGACCTCATGGAGCTTATAAGAGCAATGACAAATGATTGTTTTAATGCCTGCTCTCTAATGAGTGCTTTTAAGTATGCGGAATTTGGTTTTCAACTTGTTTTATTTTAATATACAACCAGATGGAGAAGTTATGCAGGAAGCCTACAGTCATCACATACTTCCAGTAATTAAAGGCTACTAATATCAGCAGAAGGAAATATAATAAATGTAAACCACCAAACAGGCTTGGATAAATTTACAACATACCATCTGTCATAACAAAGTACCACTGAATAGCTTAAAACAACAGAAATTTATTGTCTCACAGCTCTGGTGGCTTGAAGTCCAAAAACAAAGTGTTGACCTGCTCTCGTAAACCTGTAAGGAAATCCTTCCAGGCCTCTGTCTAGCTTCCACTGTCTTGCAGGCAATCTTTGGTTTGCTTTTAGTTTATAGAGGTATCATTCCACTCTTCTGTCATCACATGGCCTTCTCTCTGAGTGTCTTTGTATTAACAGGACAGTCTTCTTGTAAGGACACCGTTAATATTGGATTAGACAATTAAAAAATGGGCAAAGCACCTGAAGAGACACTTCTCCAAGGAGGACATACACAGGGCCCAGAGACACATGAAAGGATGTTCAGCATCACCAGCCATCAGAGAGATGCAAATTAAAACCACAATGAGATACCACTTCACACCAGAATGGCCATCATAAACAAATCAACAAACAACAAGTGCTGGTGAGGTTGTGGAGAGAAGGGAACCCTAGTACATTGTTGGTGGGAATGCAGACTGGTGCAGTCACCGTGGGAAACAGTATGGAATTTCCTAAAAAAACTAAAAATGGAAATACCTTTTGATCCAGTGATTCCACTATTGGGATTATACCCTAAGAATCCTGAAACACCAATTCAAAAGAATCTATGCACCCCAATGTTCATAGCAGCACAATTTACAATAACCAAGTACTGGAAGCAACCTAAGTGCCCAATGGTAAATGAGTGGATCAAAAAACTATGGTACAATTACACAATGGAATACTATGCAGCAAAAAGAATGAAGAAACTCCTACCCTTCATGACAGCATGGATGGAACTGGAGAGTATTATGCTAAGTAAAATAAACCAGGTAGTGAATGACAAATACTATATGTCTCACCTATAAGTGGAACCTAATCAACAAAACAAACAAATGAGCAAAATAGAACCAAAGGCATGGACATAAAGAATAAACTGACGGTGACCAGAGGGATGGACGGAGGCGGACAATGGGGTAAGAAGAGGAATGGGCAAGTCAAGGAATAGGTATAAAGGACCCATAGGCATGGACAACCTGGTGGGGATTGACTGTGGGGTGGGGGCAGGGCAGGAGAGCGCAATGGGGGTGGGGGAAAGTGGGACTACTGTAACTGAACAGCAATTAAAAAAATATTGGATTAGAGGCCCACTCTACTTCAGTATGACCTCATCTTAACCAATTACATTTTCAATAACCCTGTTTCTAAATAAGATCACATTCTGAGATAATGGGACTTAAAACCTTCAAAATACCTCTTAGAGGGAGGGGAGACACAATTCAACCCACTGCAGAGTCTATTTGTGAATTTGACCACCTGACTTTCAGATTCCAACAGATAGCTGATATTTAATTATTTAATCAAGAGATTTTTTTTTTTAGCTTTTCTTAAGTAATAATACTAAAATCTGAGTCCTTGTTCTCAGTGAATTTTCAGTCTAATGATAAGGCAAACTTGCAAGCAAGTAAACACTGTGCAGTTTCTGTTCTAATGGAGGAATGGGCTCATTACGGTGAGGCATGAAATTTGATGAATGAAAATAATTATAACAGAACGTTATCATTTTATTGAATGGTTTTGAAAAACCACACTTTGCCCTTAATTCTAAAATGCTCTAAGCTCCTATTAAAAACTTTCATTTCTCCTGAAAAGAAAGTAAAACTTTTAAACATCTTATCTAAGAGAAAATGAGGTTAATAACAGAGCAAGACCATTCGACAGTTTAGGAAGCAGTTTTGGGTGCATCCGTTTGTCAGCTCTCACATTTCTTGTACTATAGGAAGCAATCAGTATTGTTGGCCTCAAAAAAGAAAATAAGACAATTGCATTTTTGTTTGCAGTGACAGATCAAATCATGTTCCAAGTCCTTTACCAACAAAGCATTTTTCCTTCGAAATACAATTTCTGAATAATTTGAATGCTTATGTAATTCCTTTTTATTATGCACTTAACATCCGAAAGCCAGGACAACACATTCATTTCCTATACAGAAAAAACAAGAACAATAATAACAATAACAAAACTTCAGTTTTGCTCCTTAGTAGCACGATGAGGTAGATATGGAAAGGTCTTCTGAAAAGCTTTTAACCCCAGGCTTGAGCCATGGGTTGCAGTGTAAGTCATCCTCAGTCCTCCATAAACAAGGAATTTCCACAGCTGACCCACTAGCTCCTCAACTGGTGAGCAGCCTGGTTTGTGTCCTTAGACATCTCAGGCTCTCTCAAACATCCCCCCACTGGTCTCTAGGGCTCTTAAACCCTTTGCTTCTCTCCCTCTCTCTTACCCACCAGGGTCTCTGCTCTTCAGCCTCAGAGACCAGTGGTGTCCAGAAGTTCAGTCATTATTTTTTAGCAGTTTCACCTTCTCTGATGCTGAGAAGGACTGCAGAACCATGCACCTGGAGGCATTTCTTTTGTACGCCATGCTAAAAATAATTGTCTCTTCCTTTGTTTTGAATTGTATTAGAGGGGCGAGGGGGAAGTCCTCCTCACCCTTGATGTTCTTAACCTGGGAGGTGCCTATTCCCAAAAGTGGTTTAATTTAAACCAATTAGGTGTAATATTCGAGAGCTTCGGCTCTGAATTCAGACACACCTGGTTAGAATACACTGCCTGGCCTCTCGTCCTGTGCTACAAGGCAGTTCACAACCTCAAGCCTAAGTGTTTCTGATTTGTAAAACAGGCAGTATAAATATTGGGTTTTTGAAAAGATGAAAGGAGGTATATGTAAAATACTTTAAATTGTGTTTAAGTCTCAGCAAGACTTTGCTACAAATATTAGCCACTGTTATCACATATTATAAATATATCAGTATATATATATTTTTTTACCAGACATTCAAGAGTGTTTTATTCACCATGGTCAGATGAAAACTGGAACTGCCTTGTCTCAGAGAGCTATTATTATCTTCTCATTTAGGGAAGGGAATGAAACTTCCACAACTGAATTGAACCAAGTTACCCAGAGCCACGCTCAGAATTTTATGGTTGAATATGAAGCTGAAGATGGAAGTGCTGAATCTGGGAAATGTGATCCATCTATAATATCACAAAATGGAGGGAAGAACAGAAGATTAAACTGTCACTTGGATCACGTTTTTTTTTTAAATATCCTTTTTCAGAAACGAAGCATCATCAGGCAATTTGTAGTCAGCTTTCCATTATAGATACCAAATCCTACTTTGGGAAAACTCGAGGTCATTGACTTTTTTATTCATTTTTAAATACCTGCAACCATAACTTTAACCTACCTTATAAAACAAATTTTTTAAAAAAATTTTCACATCAGGGTATTTTTGAAAGGTTAGTGTGCAGTGACTATAAATATGCAAAAATTTCAACAGCTAAGACAAACATCTCAGTAAATAACTTAATTGAGCTGTGAATTTTTAGTGATTGAAATCCGATTACTTTGTGGCTTAATTTGTGTACTGCTTGACTGCTCTGCAGTTTCAGGCAATTTAACAATGTAGACAGTATATGAAGATGGAATCTTAAATAGTGGCTGAGGCAGTCAAAGTAAAAATGTCTGCCTGTGTTCATACTTTTTTAGGCATACCACTGAGTGGGATGCAGCCTCGAATTAAAGGCTCCAAAGAGTCAGAATATATAAAAGTCATGGGAGACAGAGTCTTTCCCCCCACACCTTTGGATAATTAGTTTTAGCCTCTTGTTGAATTTTGGTGGTCATTAGGCTCATAAAGATTAATAGGTAGCACACAAAATCACCATCGCGCCTATAAAACACAGGTGTCTCTATGGCAGCAAATAAGGAAAAAGTCAGTGAGTTTTTGTGATGACCTTAGGCGTTCAGAAGACATGTCAGGTCCAGGCTTTGCTGAGAGATTTATTGTTATCCTAACACCCGGCTATATGGGTTTCTGATATTTGACAGAGATACACCCAGAGAGGCTAAATTTTAACAGACCAATAATAAGTTATGTCAATAAGAGAGCAAATTTGGATATTGCATGCCAAACAACCTGAGTTTTTTCTGTGTGTCCTTTAAAAACACATTCCAGAATATTGCTTTTATGGTCAGTTCATCTTATTCTACCTTCAAAATAAATCCATAAGTTTTGTTCCTCTCTACCCTCAACTTTGTAATCTAAGCCACTTGGATTAATGCAAGAGTCCCAGTTTTTCTTCTATCTCACCCCCCCCACACACACACACACACTGCCCTGATCCCATTCTTCTCACAGGAGCCAGATGATCTCTTCAAAAGCAGCCAAGTTACTACCTTCTCAGTGTCTTCTTAGGCAGTTAGGAAAAATCCCAAATCTTCACCATGTTCCTCAAGGTTCTACTGTTTTGACTACAGCCCACCCTTCAGGCCCATTTTTATTGATACCAATATATCTACATATTATCATTTTAACACGTAATCAGTGGAGCAATATCAATAAGATATTTATATCCTTTTTGTCATACTAAGTCTTTAAAATCCAGATCAATACTTCTCTCTGCAGATTGGCCACATATCTGGTGGTCAATAGTCACATGTGGTATTCACGCCAGACAGTACAGTTCTAGGGAGCCAATTAGTTAATGTCAATGAGAGTATCAGATAAGGAGAAACATGGGTCATTGAATATTTATTGTTTCCTTCACAAACAAAAAGAAATATTTTTGAGAACCAAAAATGGCTAAGAAGTGATGAAAATCTTTTCTCCAAAGTATTAATTTTAAGCTAAATTATTCTATGCCAATATACTGATAAATTGCAATTAACTATCAAATAAATTTAAATACTTTAGATTTAATACACAGTTCCTTTTTTGAGTGTTAACTTTCACTTTATAATGATTACATATTAGTGTTGTAACAAACTATGTTTCAATATAACAACTTCATGCTAACTGTGTCTTTACTAACAAAGAAGTATTTCACTGAAACCATTTTTGGTGTTTCTAATCAAATTAATGCAACAGTAAACACAATACCAAGTTTATAATTACTGTTATAAATGTGAACTAACTACAGGAATTAATAACAACGATCCTTAATATATTATAACATTGTTATTAAGAAAACAAATTGAAAATGAATTTAAACATTTTCTAATTTTTAATTTCAATAATTTTAAAAGATGGAAAAATACTAAAATTGATGGGAATGTGAGTAAAAATACACTCAATTAGTTCTTCCCTGAATTAGCTGGTTGATTATACTTTTTTGGCTTTTGTGTTACTGAGAACAAAGCAATTGTTCAGTCATGAAAGGCCATTTAAATTAGGTGGTTTTAAATGGTCATTTGGACTCACCAAATACAGTTCTGAATGCCAGTGTCTAAATTGCAGTAATAATTTAGCAAATGACTGATAGTTCATTTATTCCCATAGCGGGAACAAACCCTTTAATCAATGGTCACTGGCACAACTCGAAATAGGAGTTTAAATATAATTTCACTTAAAACTATCTATACCTCAAACACAGATTTACTACAAATTATTATGCCCTGAAATGAAGAGGGTTGTTGGCAAATTATTGGGAAAAAGCCAGATAATAAGAGTTTGGCAAACCTTGCTTTCTCATTGCTGGCACATTTTAGCTCCAGCCTGGAGAAGCTATTTCTTGAGTTCTGGATAAAAACAAAGATATCCCTCTCTGGAATTCATGTTTCAAGCAGAGACTGCTTTCCTAAAAGCCACCTGACACTGCAAGCTGTTCGTGTTCTTGTCCTTCGCTATAAATATAGAATCCTCCGAAATCATCTGTCCCTTGGGGCTCTGTCCTACGTAAATGTATTGTCATTCTACCAGTTCTTACTGGTTTGATTCCAATATCTTTTTAAGCTTCTGCTCAGTCTCTTAGATTTTCAGATGTTGTGTCTAGATTCTTCCTCTATTTCCATATCCTCTCTTAATTCATGCTTCCTTCTCAGGAATTATCTTAGTCCTAAACTCTGCCTATGATCATTCTTTCTTCTTTCAATAAGTTTTTGTGACATTACAAAAATAACACATCTCAAATCAATATGCTCATCTATATATGTATGATGAAGCCTGTTAACTTGTTAAAACAGGTATTTTGGTTTTCTTCAAATAATGCAGAAAAAACAGAAGTCCCAGTGTCTATAAAGCAATGGTTCTCAACCCCAGCAGCGAGAACCTGGGTCCTACCTCACAGATTCTGATTTAAATGACCTTTGTGAGGCCCAAGCATCTGTATTTCCAAAAGTGATTCTAATGTGCATTCACGGATAAAAACCCACCCTACAATGTCAGACTGCAGTGCGCTGGGTAAAGAGTACAGCCTAGAGCAAGGAAATTACCACCAGCTTAGGCACCGTGGAAAGGAAGAATGTGCTGAGAACAGAGGTAAAGTGAGCTTGCATAGGAGGAGGGAACCGAGCATGCCCAGTGACACTGGGGACCAGAGAATGGGGAAAGAATGTCTGTGTTAAAACTTTGGAAAGAACCCAAATGCTCATCAGTAGATGAATGGATAAAAAAGCTGTGGTATATTTACACAATGGAATACTATATGGCTGTGAAAAAGAAGGAACTCTTAACCTTTGAAACAGCATGGATGGACCTGGAAATTATTATGATGAGCAAAATAAGATAGGCACAGAAAGACAAATACCTTATGGTCTCACTTATATGTGGGACCATATAATGAACAAAATAAAATAATGAACAAAATAGGACCAGAGACATGGGTACATGATACAGACTGACAGATCTCAGAAAGGAAGGGAGTGGGAAGGACTGGAAGAGATTAGCCAAAAAACATATGAGGTCTGTCTGGAAAAAGTCCAACCATTGTTAACATAATGAGAACAGTTTGTGAGACAGTAACGTAACCTGGCAGCCAAGGAGAGTGGACTGAAATGCACATGCATGAACAATGATAACTTCGCTATACTAGTCAGTGGGGGTGGTAGGTGCCCTTGAGTGAGCATGTGTACTGTGTGGCCATCTCATTCAAAATGACTGAACCAGAAGAGCAGTGAATCTGCATCAAGTTTTGCATTAAGCTTGAACATTCCTCTGAGGAAACTATTCAGATGATTCAGAAGGCCACAGCTATGAGCAACTGATGATTGGCAGCTTCATCACGACAATTCTCCCACTCATGCATCGCATCTTGTGAGGAGTCTTTTTGGTGAAACAGCACATCGCCCAGATGACTCAGCCGCCCAAAACCCAGATTTAGTACCCTACAACTTCTGACTTTTCCCAGAACTAACATCGCCTTCGAAAGGGAAGAGATTTCAGACCATCAGTAAGATTCAGGAAACTATGACAGGACAGATGATGGCTATTAGGAGAACTGTGTGAGATCCCAAGGTGCCTGCTTTGAAGGGGACTGAGGTATCATTGCTCTTTGTACAATGTTTTATTTGCATCTTGTGTCTTCTTCAATAAATGTCTCTCTTTTTCATATTATGCGGCTGGATACTTTTCTGGACAGGCCTTGTATATGCATATTGGCATAGCCCACAGGCACAGACAACAATGTGGCAAAGCCAGGTGGGGAGCTTGGTGGGAGGGCAAAGGGGGAGAAAATGGGGGACATCTGTAATAGTGTGAATGACAAAAAAGACCCTGCAGCTCTCTCCTACTTACCTCTCCCTCTTCCTTCCATAGCCCAGCAGGATCTTTGAGAGATGTTGGTCTACTTCTTTGCCTCTAATTTACTGGTTTACTCGTTGAGATTCTGCAGCCACTTTCACCAAGATAAAAAGTGAGCTTTTTATTGGCAAATTCCATGGGCATTTTATAGACACTCTTTAGTAGATTTTGACAGAATTGACAACCCTCTTGAATTCCTCGCTCCTTCCTTGGCTTTTGTGACAATATCTTATTGATTATCCTCCTACGTTTTGGAAAATCTTACTACTCTCCCTTTAGTGGTTAAGCTTCTCCTTTGTGTCTGATTCTTACTATTCTCAGGATTCCTTTTTGGCCACAACTCACACACCACACTTACCCAAGTGTTTTTATCAACTTCTAAGGTGCACCTGCTCCAAAGAGGTTGACAACATTGCGTCTTTGTCTCACGCCCAGACATCTAATCCACGCTCTGGAACATGCATGTTCTCTCCTATTTTTCACAGACACTTTACACTGAATGTGCTCAAAACTGAATTGATGATCTTTCTCTCAACTTTTATTCCCAGGTTCCCTTATTCATGCTAGTTAGAATTAACAAAACCATTCTCAAGTTATTTTTTGTTTCTCCCTTCCCTACAAAATGCATAAACTAGCTCCCAAAGTATGGTCTGAGAATCAGAAGCTTTGACATCATTTGTGAGCTGGTTAGATATGTGGAAACTCAGCCCTCACCCCAGACCGACTGAGTCAGAGCCTGCATTTTGCCTAAGAACCTCCACTTGTCCTTATGTACAGTAAAGTTTGTGGGTCACTGCTGTACAACGCACACCTTAAAACTCTCCAATTCAACTCCTGCTCTCCATTTCTGCTGCTATTATCAGAATCCAGGTCATGAATTCTCAAAATCAGTTGCATGTGACAATTGCTTAGAGAATTTTTTTAAATGCACATGACATGTTCTACCCCTGGAGATTCTGATTTAACTAGTCTAGAGTAGAGCCCAGGAATTAGTAACTTTGAAAAACTCCCAGGTTGTTTACTGTGTAGCCAGCACTGAGAAACACTCATCTCGGCCATCATCGCCCTCCAACTAGATTATTATAACAGTGCCCTAAGCGGTCTCTCAGTCTTCAGTCTTTCCAACATTCCTTACTCCTGTTACAGTGATCTTTCCTACAATCTGTATTTAGAACCTTTCCGTGGCTAATGTTGACCCCAGCATTAAGCACATACACTGAAGCAAGATATATACAACCTTCCATCATCTGTCTCCTGCTTATTTTTGCAAAGCCATCTCTCACCATAACCTCTCCTCCCCTTGTGCTCTTCTGCATCATAGCCAGACTGAATTGTTTACAGTTCATCAAATGAACCATGGTGTTTTATGCCTTTGTCTCTGCTCTTTTTCTTTTTTTTGAAGAGCTTTACTAAGGTATAACTGATATACAAAGAACTGTACATATTTAATCTGAACAATTTAATGAGTTTGGACACATGCAAATACCCATGATACCAACACCACAATCAAGATAATAGACATATCCAACACTTCCCAAAATATTTTTGTGTCCCTTTGTTTTTATGTGTATGTATCTGTGTGTGTGGTAGGAATACTTAACATGAGATCTGTTCTCTCAACAAATTTTGAAATATGCAATACTGTATTTTAGCTATAGGCACTACATTGTACAGCAGATTCCTGAAATTTATTCATCTAGCATAACTAAAATATTATATCCATTAAAAAAACCCTCATCTCCCAACCCTCAGCCTAACCCCTGGAAGCCACTGTTACATTCCCTGCTTCTATGCATTTCACTATTTTAGATACCTCATATATGTGGAGTCCTGCAGTATTTGTCCTTCTGAAATTGGCTTATTTCACTTACCATGATGTCCTCAAGGTTCAGTCATATTATTGCAAATGGTAAGATTTCTTTCCCATTAAAGACTAAATATTGTATGTATATACCACATTTTCTTTATTCATTCATCTTTCAATGGACACTTGGATTGCTTCATTATCTTAGTTATTGCAAATAATACTGAAATGAATATGTTTCTTGTCTTAATACCTCCTCTACCTATAATGGCTTTCCCGGTCCTGATACTGAAGACCTACTCTTTGAATATTCAGTTTAAGTATCACATTTTCTGTTATAGCTGTTCTGATCCCACCTTTCTCTTCCTGTGGTAGACTGACCACTCCATTTCTTTTACCACTGCTATACTATGTGCATATCTACATTACTGCATTACAGTTGTAGTTATTTGTCTTATGCTTGCCTCTTCGGTCAGTTTGCAAGTTGGATCAAGAACCATATGTAATTCAGATAAATCTGTACCTCCAGAGCTTTGTGTATGGTATGGATCCAATAAGTGCATGTGGAGCACATATACAAAGGAATACGATAAAATTAATACAGTAGTCTCCAGTTACCCATCGTTTTTCTTTCCATGGTTGTAGTTACCTACAGTCAAATGTGGTCTGAAAATATTAAATGGAAAATTGCAAAAATGATCAAATCCTCACCTGAGGGCATGTTTTTATTGATTTTAGAGACAGAAAACATAAGAGAGAGAGAAAGAGAGAAGTGAGAGAGAAAGCAATGGGTTGCCTCCTGTATGCACCCTGACCGGGGATCAAACCTGCAACCGTTCGGTGTGTGAGATGATGCTCCAACCCAACCAAGCCACCCAGCCAGGACGGTTCATAAGTTTTAAATTGCACACCATACTGAGTAGTGTGGTGACACCTCACACCATCTCACTTTGTCCTGCCTGGTATGTGAGTCATCCCTTTTCCAGCGTATACTCTGTCAGTTAGTTACTTAGCAGCTGCCTCGATTATCAGATTAGTAATCAAATATAGAGAGACCACATTCATATAAATTTTATTACAGTTTATTGCTGTATGTTTTCTGTTTTATTATTCCTTATTGTTGTTAATCTCTATTATGCCTAATTAATAAATCAAGCTTTGTCATAGCTATGAATGTATAGGAAAAAGGCATGGTATATGTAGGGTTTGGTACTGTTTGTGGTTTCGGGTGTCCACAGGGGGTTTGGAACATATTTCCTATAATCCCATAAGAGAGGATTACTGTTCTTATGTATTATTCTTAAACCTTTTTAAAAATTATATGTTATAGCATAGAATATGTACAATTCTACACATGTAAACTTTCAGCAACAAGACAGTGATTTTTTAATGTTAAAATAATTGGTTTCTTGCTTGACTCTAAGACTGGAAGTTTATTACACCATTCAGATGACATTCAGCCATTACTCCCTGACTATAAACAGTTAGTAGAGGACAGTGGTAAAGAGTGGGGCTTTGGGAGTTAGACAGTTCCTACTTCAAGTTCCACTTCTCCCACCTGAGGGCTGGGAAACATTCAGTAATGTCTAATCCTCATTGTGCTTATCTAGAGTGAAAAGAGTTTTATTATGACAATAGAAGGTAAAATAAACTATTCTGATGTCATTTTAAAAATTTTTGGTAGTAAGAAATTTTTATTTTTCTCAACTAATCTTCTCTTAAGAAATGTATCTGTTGTGATCTCCTTACCCAGATATACCACTGATCAGTCAATAGATGCTATCAGAGGTAGAATTTAAAGGACTTAAAAACCTAATCTATATCAAAGAAAGAAACAGGCATAACATAACAAAATTTTGTTACAATTTATTTGTTAAGTATTTACTGAGTACTTTCTGTATGTTAGACACTAACAGTGTAAGATAGTAAACCAGTCCTGACATTAAAGAATCAATATATGGAAAAATAAAACCTGCATGTAATAAAGATACCTGATACTGACTTAACACTTACTTTATATCAGATAGCTCCTATAACTCTCCTATCCACTCTAGAAGCAGATGATTAAAATCTCCATACTGCAGATGAGACTAGCAAATTTTAACAATTTTCTCAGGGGTACCTAACTAACAGGTGGGAGAGGTCAGATTCAAACCAGGTATTATCTAACTCCCAAGGCCCTGCTTTTAAGTACAGCCTTCTTCTAATTCTTTACAATCAAGAGAGATGGCTAAATAACAACTGAGTGTTGCAAACCATGGGTATAATAATCTTCCAATCTTACAGTCAAACAAGAAGCTAATTATCGTAAGATAAAAATTCACTCAGTCTTTTGATGCTGAAATTTTAGATACTTGGACACATCTGGTTGATTCACAGAACTTTCACTTTTCATCCAGATGGCTTGTCATTATAAATGTTATAATATAAACACAGCCAAACTTGAACTGCTCAAGGTTTTCTAAATGGACCTCCAAGCACCCATTGGTCTTTCAGAAGGGCGAAGTTGTTTCAGTACACTATCATCTCTTGTCTGGTGCTTCATAATTAAAAACTTATGATGCTTCATTACAAGGATATAAAACTCAAAAATGCAAAGTTGCATTGCTGATGAATTTTAAAGCTTTTTCCTTCTGAAGAACCTACAGAACTGAGAAAAAACACTGGTATTGCAGTCGCCTCTGTTGACTGAGGAAGTGGTTGAGACAACACCTTATGTTCTAAGAAGAATAAGATGAGCAGAGATCCAGACTCCTGGTGCTGAAGGCAAAATATAGCAAGGGAGAAGGAATGGCAGTGAAGTCTGTTTACTGGGCAAATAACACAGGAAGGCTGAAGGATTAAAAACTTCTTTGTTGCTGTTGTTGTTGTTGTTTTTCAAAAAGATTAACGATATGGTGTGTGCCGGCGGCATGTAAAGCCTGGAGCAGCCTAGTTCAGTCATGGAAGCCCCTGCCTGTTATTTCATGCCGCCTATCCCTGGATCAGACATCTTGGTATTAACCTTTTGCTTGAGGAATTTCCTAATGAGTCAATTTTCTTTTTCCTAGAACTACTCACGCAACCTCTGGCACCACGCTGGTAGTTCCATTGTCTTTGCTTCCAAAAGAAGGGTTTGGCTATTTCCTAAACTACTTACCTAGTAGCTATCATTATTAATAATTTTATATATCCCATTTTATATAAACCATTTTCCAAAACATACCACTAATTTGATTTGTAGTATATATCTATGTAATTAATTAACCATTTGATGATATTGTTTACCAATTGACCACTCTAAACAGAGAACACAGAAATTTGATCAAAGACATTCGTATGCATCGAATCAACAATATTATATTGGGCATGCATTGTGTGCTACCCACACAAACACGAATAAAATGATTAAATCAAAAAATAGCAGCAGCCAACCAAAATATACCCATAAAAGACTTTTACTTTTGTTTGCTTGTTTGTTTAATAGTTATTTTATTTTATTTGTAAAAGCCACCATTCTTTGTTGTAAAATCAGGAAGTAATAATGATTTTTTTTGAAGGGAGAAAAGAAGAGAAAAATTAAAGGAGGAAAATTGGAAGGTAGGATGATCACGTGCATTCCCAGCAACTCCCAACAAGAAATGAACTTTTTCAAAGAATGCATCCTGGACCGGAACCCCATCCCCAACATTTGCAGACATCCACCCATTATCAGCAATAGCATGAGCTACAGAAATAGTGTTCGTGAAGATCTGGTCTCTATTTCTGAACTCAGAGCAACTCCAACAAACCGTAGACTTACTAGCCTCGATAAAAGAAAGAGATTAGATCAGTGAGAGGAAAAACATGTAGATCGGGGAAGCACTGGGTAGTTCATGGCAGTGCAGAACAGGTGAAAGATGAAGGTTCAAACAGGATGAGCATGGAAACATAACCTTAGTAACATCTAAGTGACGCTGTCAACAGTGACTCAGAGTACAAATGTTGGAATTAACATTAAATAGTCCCTACATTTTAGTATGTATCTTAATTACAATTTGTTATGTGCATTGAGGTTAATCTTTGACTCAACAATTTTTAAAAATACATCAAATTCAGCCATATGGTTCCACTTATTCTCAATTACTTCATCTGGGTTTTTATTATAATTTTTATTGAATTAACTATAGATTCATGGAGAGTTATAAGAAATTATACAGAAAGATTCCTTAAACACTTTTCCCAGTTTTCACCAATAATATTTTGCAAAACTATAATAAAATATCACAAGTATTCCAACATTGATAAGACCCACCAATTTTATTCAAATTTCCTGTTTTAATTGAACTAATTTTTTGTGTGTATTAAATTCTATATAGTTTTATCTCCTCTGTAGTTTTGAGTAGATACCACTACAATCAATATACTGAACAGTTCAAACGCCACAAAGGTCCCTTGGGTTATTCTTTTTAATTATATCTTTCTCCCTTCTTCCCTCCCCCATCCCTAACCTCTGGCAATCCCTAATCTGTGTTTTTTTATTTGTAAAATTGTTCATTTCAAAATGTTATACAAATGAAATAATACATTAAGTAACCTTTTGCAGCTAGGTTTTCCTGCTGGAGATTCATTCATTCAAGTTGTTGCATGTATCAATACTTCATCGTTTTGATTGCTGAATAGTATTCCATGTGTATACACGTACCAACATTTATTTAACCACTCACCTATTGGAAAACATCTAGGCCGATCCCAGTTTTTGGCTATTCCTCTGTTATAAATGCTCAGGAGTGCAATGTCTAAGTCATATAGTAAGTTGCATGTTTGGCTGGCTTTATAAGGAACTGCTATGCAGAGTGGCTGTAAAATTTTATATTTCTACTAGCCATGTTTGAGTGATGCACTATCTCTGGATCCTTCATTTCAGGCTGGCCCTATTCTTTTCTCTAAGCTACTCTAATAGGTATGTAGTGATATCTTGTGGTTTTACTTCATATTTCCCTGATGCATAAGGGTATTGAACATCTTTTTGTATGCTTATTCGTCATCTGTACATCCTCTTTGTTAATATATCTATTAATGTCTTTTGGCTATTTGCTAATTAGATTGTTTAGTTTTACACTGTTGAAATGAGTGTTCTTTATGTATTTTGGATACTAGTCCTTTGTCGGAGATGTAATTTGGAAATGTTTTCTCCCAGTCATAGTTTATCTTTTCATTCAAATCACATGGGCTTTTACAGGCAAAAGTTTAAATTTTAATACGCACCACCCTGGCTGAGTGGCTCAGTTGGTTGGAGCATCATCCTGTACACCAGGAAGTTGCAGGTTTAATTCCCAGTCAGGGCACATACTTAGATTATGGGTTCAGTCCCCAGTCTGGGCATGTGCAGGAGGCAACCGATCAATGCTTCTCTCTTAGATCAATGTTTTGTTCTCTCTCTCTCTCTCTCTCTCTCTCCCCCTCTCTCCCTTTATTCCCCCACTTCACCTTTCCATTCTCTCTAAAATCAATAACATATCTTTGGTGAGGATTAAAAAAAATTTTAGTGAGCTCCAAATTGTCAATTTATAGATGGTGCTTTCAGTTTTATTCTAAGAGCTCTCTGCCTAGCCTTAGATCCTGAAGATTTTCTTCCATTTTTCTGCACACAATGCAATATACAGATGATGTAACATAGAATTGTATACTTGAAACCTATATAAACTTATTAAACAATGTCAACCCAATAAATTTAATTTTTAAAAAGTTTTATAGTTTTACATTTTACATTTGATTCTGTAACCTATTTTTAGTTCATTTTTATACAAGATATACATTTTAAGTCACGGTTTGTTTATTTGTTTCTTTGTTTTTGCCCGTGGATGTTCATTTGTTCTTACAGCATTTATCTAAAAGGCTATCTTTCCACCATTGAATTGATTTTATACCTTTGTGGGAAATAAACAAGGTACATTTGTGTGGTTGTATCTCTGGTATTCTATTCTGATTCATTGATCTACATGCCTATCCTTCCAATACTACTACAGTCTTCACTACTATAGTTACATATGCAGTAATGTTTAATGCCAAATAGTAATGCCTTCCATTGTATTCATCTTTGTTTTATGATTCAGGGACTGCATCTTCCCATAAAAATTTTCGAATAAGCTTGTTTATGACTAATCCCCCCTCCCAAAGACGTTGCTGAAATTGCTTGTTAGGAATTGCTTGATTTTACTTTTAAAATACCAGGTAAAGGGTACCCTTAGTTATTACTAAAAGTGGACTTAAAAGACATAGACTCATGGACAAATGCAGATACCTTGATGCATGTGTTCCTGCTCAGAAAGTTTATAGGTTATATAAGGATGTGGTCAAATATTTTCTCAGTAGTGAGATTATATAGGTCACCATGTCGTACATCAGGTAATTCAGAAACCAATATTTTTTGTTTTCATATAGACAGCCAAGGTATGTAAACAAGATGGATTTTGCTGTTCTTCAGCCATACATCTTGTGGAAAAGGAACTAAAATCAGCGTAAATTTTTAATTAGCATATTCTCATCCTTTGAGGAAAAAACTGGCATATCTGCTAATAGTCATTATTTTACACTGATTAATTTTAAGCTTTATTCACATTTATCATAATTACTCAAGAGTCCTATGTGAGGCACTAGTAGCCTCCTTTAGAAAACCAAACAGATTGTAATTAGGAATTGATGTGATATTTGGCAGAACTGTGGACACTTCCAAGTCACTTTCTACATGTTCTTTGTGAAGAACCATCCACATGAAACAGCTGGAGCTCCAAAAGGACATTTGACAAGTAAATTAACTTGAGTGATTCAAATTTGATTACATACTAGAAATACATTTAGTTCAACTTAAGTACATTAATATATATCTGTTAGAATAAAGACCCAATTGCTTCTTTGTTATTCATTAATGAAACTTAATGACTTCAACAAAACATTAATGAAGAAAAAATATTGGCTTGCATTATTCATTTGGAAAAATTAATTAATTGTTATATTAAGGGCAGCCAGTTCTGCAAAGTAATCACTGAGGCTTTGATAGAGAATTGCTTTATGTTATTTATTTAGCAAGCTGTTGTTTACCTTTTTCATTTTACACTGACTTGCTATGCATATCGTTTTTTCTCCTACAGAAGGAAATTATGTATAATTTAAAATGATGATTGTAATATTACTTATAATTGATAACTGCATTGTAATGTTTACTAAATTCAACATGCATTACAATGATAGGAAGCTTATTAGTGGTAATATTTACTCATCTAGATTTTCAACAGAGTAATACATCATTATATGACAAATGATATCCTTATTTAGTAGGTAACTAGAAAATAGAAATTGGATAAAACTTCAACAAGTTAGCACCAAAGCTTTTCTTGAGATTAGGAAAAGTCATAGTTTGTTCATATTATAACATAAAGGTATCAAAAATAAATATTTAATAAGAAAATTACAATATTTAATTTTATGAAATGCAATATCAAAGGCTATATGAATGAGTAACTAAACATAATAGAATCAACATTTAGAATTCTAATTTTCTTTCACTTCTGTTTTCTTCTGACTTTTATCTCCACATTAAACTGCATCATATCTATTTATGTAAAGTAAAAATGCTAACAGAAAAATTCTTGGTTAGCATGTATTAACAACTTTAATAGGTTTGACAATTAATAATGGTAAAAATATCATTAAGATTAATCTTTAATATTACATTCATTAAAATTTTTTCATCATATACAACTATGAAAGAGCATGAAATTTGTTTTAAATTATAAAGAAGTGATCAAAAGCCACCCATTTTTAAGAAAATAACATTATCTGCTGTGAATAAATGAAAGTACTTCTACATTGAATTGCCTCAAAGAGACTTTCATTCCATTACAGGGTAGATTATTTTGCAGGTAATAGCAAAACCACTTGTATAATAGCACCATGTTTCATTAAGATAAGAAAAGATAAAACCTGAAGTGGTCACATTCCAAAATAAATCAACCCAGCTCTCTGCTGCTGATTTGCATTACCTTTTTCATTACTGTATGGATAGATGATGGATATTTTTCAAAACCTAGTTTAGACAAAGTGTTCAGAAAGGAATAAGCTCTCCTGATCAAATGAAAATTAAGGTGAAAATGAATGTCCTTCCTCCCTCCCTCCTTGAAAATATTTTAGAATGAGACAATTATTTCTCAGAACTGTTAAGACCTCTCATGAATTTTTTTCCTTCATACATTATGCAACAACCATTTTAAGCTTGGCCTATTTCACAGAGGTGACAGAGAAAATAAATGAAAGAATGCTACTGAATATCATTCTTTCTGGAGATGGAAGGCACATGTTTGCTTGAGTCCCTTATTTCTATTTCTTCACAAAAGCAAATAGCTCAAACTATTTCTTAAACATTAGATTCTCCCCTTCCTTTATTTCTCTAGTAACCACTGGATGGCAGCATAGGATGAAAAACAGAAATGGGTTGCTTAATTCAAAATTATCCAACAGAGTTAACCAGATTTGAATGCTTTTGGTGCCTAAAACATAAAACTGGCAATTAATTCATTTACGGAGAAAATGTGTGTGGTGTTTAGTTCACCAGTGTGTGGTTGCAGTAACACCTTACCAAGTAATTTCTCAATTAAGTCCAGTAGAAACCATAACAGAATCTAGTTTTCATGCTGTGGTATGTTGTAGTATGTTGTCAATGTGAACATTAATTTGCAGTGAGAAGTATTAGAGCTTTAAGAAAATGTAAAAGACCTGTTCTTAACCACCTTGGGATTTGCTTTTTAGAAATCAATACTCATTTTCCTGTCTCTGGTCCCACTTCCCTCTCTCGTAAAAAGGAAACTAAAATGTGCTAAAAATCCATTCTGGTTATATCAGGCTATTTTGGTTCATTAATGCAGCATTTTTAACATTTCCATTACTTTCTTGCAGAATGGGATATAATATATCTTCAAGGTTCATGAGTTAGCCAATGAATTTTAGGGCCTCTTTATAGTTTTGAAAAGAAGAAATATACACTAATATGTTAAATCTCTTAAAAGTCTTGGATAAAAAGTTGCAGAAAAGGACTAATTTACCTTTTATAAATTCAGTTTTTTAAACCCTTCTTGTTAACATGCACTAAGAAATGCTGATTTAGAACAGATAAATCAAAACATTAAGATTACATTTCAAGATACATATCTCTTACATATAAAACTTAGATGTCAGCCACCATTGAAAATTCTATTAAATTCAAAAATTCTTGAAACAAGAATTTAACTCAATTTTTAAAGTTTCTCTTGTACTTTAAATGATGTAAATAATTCAGTTTATCTAACACAAATTTTTTGTGTGAAAACTACACTGTAACAATAGGCCTAATCTTGAAAACTAACTTAATATATGTTGCCATCTAGTGGTCATTTCATAAATCACAGTTTGGACTAAAATAGGACATTTGGTGAAAGGTATTATGCTGTAATATCCTGTTACATCCAGAAACAGAATTTTAAAGTATTATCACTGAACTAAGATTAACTCATAATTATAGATATAATTTATGAGGTATATTTTATTCATTAAATGTTTTATTTTAGTTTACATTTCATTTATCATTTTTCTAAATTTACTGAGTACCTCTGAAGTGTAAATAATAGTTTACTATTTCTAGGGGTTTGGATGTTTGAATTATTTTGATCTTCCCACTCATATATATTTCCTCTTAACTGTTCACATGCATTTAATTTATAAATTTATCAGTCATGTCACGTTAGGGATCGTTAAACGGTCTTTCAAAAGAAACAGTACTCATATGTCAGCTAATGCAATTAAATTGAACATGTGGTTGGTTCCCCACACAATGGCATAGGCCTTCTTTATGCATTAAAAACAGTTAAATATTATTTATTTAACAAATACTTTTGAAATACCCACTTAGTGTGTTTTTATCTGCTAGTAAGTAGAAATAAGTAATATATACCCAATTTCTGCCTTGGGGGCACTTAAGGAGAAAACAAATGTTAAAGAAATAATTATACACAAAGAAATACTTCATTGGAATTTAACCTGAGAATCAACTCTTCAAAAGCCACATTTCTTAGTGTGCTAGGGAAGAAGGAGTTTTCACATGCCCACCAATTAGTTCACCCAGCAGCTACATCTCTGCCTCTAGTCCCTGTGGCCACAGCACGTATCGCCCACCAGCACCCCAAACCATGGTGCTGTCACCACATAGGACTCAGTGTGGGAGAACCCTCCTTTTTTACTGGTTTCCTCTTGAGTGTCTCAAAACACCAAAACAAAACATTCTAAGGGTATCTAAGATGCTACTGAATGCTGAGGGTTAAAAAAAAAAAGGGTAATTATAACCTAGAGGAGAAAACTATACGTTAACCACCATCAGTACCATAGTCTAAATAAATAAATAAGCACCAAGCGATATAGTTTTCAGAACACGCCCCTCTGGGTATACCCAAATTCCTAGTAGTGACAGCCTGTCTTGGATCTATGTTCTTCTCAGATAACTCCTGGCTTTTCAAACCTTTGCATAAACCTGTACTTTTTTTAGGAAAAGTCCCACACTCTACTTTTGGGCATTGGTCACTTCTAAGAAACATTAGCAGTCCAGGCAGAAACCATGCCATTTGGAGTGGGCGCTGTCCCCCCAGGGCAGTTCCTTTTGAAAACTGTCTGCCAGTGAGGTGTTCGACCATGATTCATTCTTCTTGTTATCCATGTAGCTGCTGAATATGGGACACGCTAATTCTCAGGGGCAATACAGCTTAAATTCACAATAAGAAAAAGACATTTTCCTAAAACAACCCCTTCGGCTGCTCACAGTACAGGCAATATTTTGTATATACCAAAGATTAGTGGCAGTTCCCTTTTGGTTTTTCTTTTCTTTTGTAAAGCTATGTCCCAGGACCTCTTATTGCATATGACAAACAATAAATGAAGACCGTGTACCCTTTGATGACTCTCTCTTAGCTGCATATAGACACAGAGACATTTTGAAACTAAAATTATTGGCCGTTTTCATCTTTGTGTGCCAGGTCACTTTATGAGCAAAACATTCTCTGATCATTTCTTAGGAAAAAGAGAGTAATTTTATTTTATTTTCTGCCCATTTTCCTACCCAAACAATACCTGGAAATGAGTGATGATGGTGGTGGTATAAAAAGGAATGGTGGGTGAATACCCCCTAATTATGTAGCTGAAATGAGTACTACCAGGGATATCTGATCTAATGTTAAAGGTTTAGAAGACCGTAACATTTAGGATGATTCTTGGATAACTAATAGAAATTGGCTTTAATAAAGGGGATCCAACTTGCCAGAAAATGAGAATTCTAGGTAGACCCAAAAGCATATTCAAAAGCCTCAGTGTAGACAAGAGTATCAGTTAGTCATAAAGGTACATGATCATTTCTTGGCAGTCAATCACTACTGCTTCAAGCAGGACTTTGGAGATATGTATTTCATCCAGTGACTTGTATTAACAGTGTTATGCTTCTATATGCTACTGAAATTCAGGCTTCGTTATACTCTGTTGATATCTACTCCTCATTCCCCCCGGACTAAATACACTACCCAATCCAATCCCCAAATTGTAGAAACGAGAGTTCATTTCCAGCTGCATGCCCCTGTCAGCACTATCCAGAAGTCTGCTTGGAGACTCAAGCATTGGGGCCATAATGGAGCCGACATTTTCATTGGACAACTGTTGTGCTATGGCCTTAAGGTCTGGGCAGGCTGTTCATCCTGCTTACATGCTGGGCTGGGAGTACAGGTTCTCTTGGGGCAAGAAGTGTGAAGTTTCCACTTACATGGGAACAGGACAATTGAGAGTAGAGGGTTCTGTATATAATTTGGTGACCTCCACTCACACTACAGACAGCTAGTACCTGAAGTCTCCCCCCAGAAATACCCAAGGGCTCAGGTCAATTCCTGAGGTGGACAGTAGTGCCTCTAAAAATGATCCTGACCCACTGTGGATTTAATTATCCTGTCCTAGAGAGTTACCCTCCCTCCAAAGATTCACTAAATATCTTCCTTCATTATAGCCAGAGTAGAAGGGAGTGGAGACAGGAGAGAGAGGGAGAGAAGTATTTTCAGAGTGAATATTCTGAATCAATTCCTAACCTATAGAGTTGCAAAGGTTCAAAGCTTGGCTAAAATAATAGAAATGCCTCCATCAAATATCTTTAATCTTTGAATACTTTAAAATTTTTATTTTATTGTGATAAAAACATTTAACATAAGATCTACCCTTACTTCTGACCAAGATGGAGGCATAGGTAGAAATACTTTACCACCTTGCATAACCAAAAGAAGGACAACAACAAATTTAAAAACAAAAAACAACCAGAACTGCCAGAAAATCAAACTGTATGTAAGCCCAACAACCAATGAGTTAAAGAAGAAACATTCATCCAGACCAGTAGGAGGGCAGGAGACGGAGACGGGGAGCCAGGGCAGAAGGGATGTGGCAAGGTGGTGTCTGGCAGATGGGGAGGTCCCACATTTGCATGAGGATAAACCAGGAGAAACAACAGGGGAGTGAGATAGACCGCACAATCCAGGGTTCCAGCATGGGAAAAGAAAACCTCAAAACCTCTGACTGTGAAAACCTGTCAGGATTGCAGTAGCTGTAGAAACTCCCACCTCACAGGAGAGTTCATTGGAGAAGCCTGCAGGGTCCTAAAATATACACAAACACAACCACCCAGGAACCAGTGCCAGAAGGGCCCAATTTACTTGTGGGCATCAGAAGAAGTGATTGAAAGCCACCAAGATCCGACTAAGCAGCAATTATTCCCTCTCAGGCATCTCTCCCACAGACGGCACCACAAAGCAGCACATGGGTTTCCCCACCCTGGCAAATACCTGAGGCTCTGCCCCTTACAACCTAACAAGCATGCCAGAGACAAAAAAATGTGACCCAAACAAAAGAATAGATCAAAGCTCCAAAAATAGAACTAAACAATGAACAGATAGCCAACCTAACAGATGCAGAGTTCAAAACACTGGTAATCTGGGTGCTCGCAAAAATGGCTGAGTATGGTCGCAAAATAGAGGAAAAAGTGAGATCTATGCAAAGTGAAATAAAGAAAAATACATAGGGAACCAATAGCTAAGGGAGGACACCAGGGCTCAAATCAATGATTTGGAGCAGAAAGAAGAACTAAACATTCAACTAGAACAGAATGAAGAAATGAGAATTCAAAAAAATGAGGAGAGGCTGAGGAACCTCTAGGACAACTTTAAATGCTCCAACATCCAAATCATAGGGGTGCCAGAAGAAGAGGAAGAGCAAGATGTTGAATACTTATTTGAAAAAATAATGGAGAACTTCCCCAGTCTGGCAAATGAAATAGACTTCCAGGAAGTTCAGGAAGCTCAGAGAGTCCCAAAGAAGTGGGACCCAAGGGAACACACACTAAGGCACATAATAATTATATTACCCAAGATTAAAGATAAGGAGAGAATCTTAAAAGCAGCAAGAGAAAAGGAGGCAGCTACCTACAAAGGAATTCCCATAAGACTGTCATCTGATTTCTCACAAGAAACCTTACAGGCAAGAAGGGGCTGGAAAGAAGTATCTAAGTCATGAAAGACAAGGACCTACATCCAAGAATACTCTATCTAGCAGAGCTATCATTTAGAATGGAATTAAAGTGCTTCCCAGATAAGGTCAAGTTAAAGGAGTTCGTCAACACCAGGCCTTTATTATACTAAATGTTAAAGGGACTTATCTAAGAAAAAGAAGATCAAAACTATGAATAGTAAAATGACAACAAACTCAACTATCCACAACTGAACCCCAAAATGAAAACAAACTAAGCAAACTGCTAGAACAGGATCATGATCACAGAAATGGAGGGTTATCAGTGGGGAGAGATGGGGGGAGAAAGGGAGAAAAAGTACTGGAAATAAGAAGCATAGTTGGTAAGTACAAAATAGACAGGAGGAGGTTAAAAGTAGTATAGGAAATAGAGAAGCCAAAGAACTTATATGTATGACCCATGGACATGAACTGGGGTGGGGGTGGAGGGGTGGGCGGATGTTGATGGGAAGGGTGGTGTAGGGTGGAGGAGAATAAAGAGAAGAAAACAAAACAAAATAAATAAATAAATAAATAAATTATATATATATATATAAAATATATATATATTATATCTATATATATATCAGCGCTTTTAACAAACTTTTGTGTACCATACAGTACTTTTAACTATAGGTACAATGTTGTACATCAGGTCTCTAAAACTTCTTTTATCTTGTGTGACTGAAAGTCTCTACCCACTGAAAAGAAGCTCCCCATTTTTTCCTCCCCCAACCACTGGCAACTATTCCACTCTTTGATTCTATGACTTTGTCTATTTTAGACACCTCATATACATGGAATTATGCAGTATTTGTCTGTGACTGGCTTGTTTCACTTAACATATTGTCCTCATAGTTCATTTATGTTGTTGCATATTGCAGAATTTTATTCTTTTTCTAAGGCTGAATAATATTCCACTGAATTAATATACTATATTTTCTTTTTATCCTTCTATATGTTGATGGGAACTTGAGTTCTTTCAATATTTTAGCTATTATAAGTAGTGCTGCAATGAGCAGGTGAGTATTAATATCTCTTCAAGATCCTGATTTCAATTCTTTTGGATGAGTTCCCATAGTGGAATCAGTAGATCATATGGTAGTTCTATTTTTGATTTTTTGAGGAATCTCCACATTTAAGATAGCTTCAGCAAAAATATTTATCAAGGGAATTAAGTGCATAAAGAGTTGTGAAACCTAAGGAAAATGAATTGAATTGAATTGAATTGAATGAAACTGGTTGAATAGGTTGAATATGTAGGAAATAATAGAGAACCACACTGAAGAATGGGTTTACCACACAGAAGCTGCATCTACAGTTGCTGGCTCCAGAAGTAAGCCACCACGGCTGCATTCATGAAATCACCACCATTGGAACAAAGCCGTAATCAAGAAGCAGCAATAATCATGAAACTGTTGCAGGAAAACAAGGTATCACAAAAATACTTCTTTTTGGAAGAGCACAGAAGAAACAAAAGCCAGACCTCTGCCTCTCTTCCACCTCCTAGCACCTGGGCTATGGCATATGATGGGATGGAAACTAAATTATAGACAAACCTCTAAATGCAAGTGAGTCTGAGAAATGCAGCTTCTATCTTTCTAGCTTATATACTACAGGAAGGTACAGTAGAAGAAAGAGGGAATGGGTGTTTTGAGTGGTTCTGAGTCAATCTCAGTGACAAGATTTTCAAGCTTTTGAATTTGAGTCAAAGAATTGTTGGCATCATCAAATGAAAGACTGGGTAGCCACATGTCCCTTTACTGTCATCGTACCAACTTCTGGCCTCCCTTTCCTCATTGTATTCCAGGAGCAGATGCTGGATCATCAATGTGTATACAGCAAATGATAAGAAAGAGGAGTATAAAATGGCATTGTGGAGCCACACCAACCGAGATCCTTCTCTGCCTAAGGTACACAGTATTCCTGCTGTAACAAGTGTGCTTTAGGTTAAGAGTTTTTAAAACATCACATTTTGTTTAAGGTAAAGTTGGTTACTTTGCTTTCAGCAAATTTACAAGAAGAAAAGAAAACCCATGGGGCTAGAGCAGAGGTCACTAGTCACATGTAAAGATACAGATCTTGTTCTTTAGGAGCTGAGACACAAAACGAAGACGGATTCTTCAATTCAGAGTGCAGAATGTTCACATTCACCTATTTGTTGACGAGATTAATTTCAGGTTTTCTTTCTTAACCAGCACCACCTATGTCTTGTAATGAATTCCATACTTTGATGTTATGACAGCTGCACCTGCTTCTTCCCACTTTGTTTACCGTGTTTCTGCAGGCTCTACTATTTTAAATATATATGCACATCAGCACGTGAACACAAACTCATGGTTTCAAGTTATCTGGCTGGTCCACCTTATTTTTAATTACATCTGGGAATTTTTCTCTACTTTCCCAGTTTTTGTTTTCATTTTGCCTCTCTTGATGAAAACTTCTTTCCTGTTGGCCATCAGTCAAACTCTCCTTAATTCCAAGAGGTTCAATTGTGATATAAAATAACCTAAGTCGCTAAATTAAATTTTGTCCCCATGATGCTTTTGCTTTCAGAGTTCTAGTGTTTTTTTTTTCCTTTACCTTGTTTAAATTCTGGTATAGAGTCTATTCTTCTAGATAAGAATAATGGCTATTTTGTTATTATTGCTCCGTATTAATTTATTTAATAAGTGTCTGGCTCTGCTTTGGGTTTGCAAAGTCAAGAGTTAGGATGTTTGTCTACTATTTCTCATTATCAGCCTATTGCTTTCTTCAGAAGACCTTGGCCATGTCCTCAAATGTTGCCTTTCATCACCTTATACATAGTTCTCTTTTCATCAGCCACTCTTTACCTTGTCAATATAAGGCACACCATTTACTACCAAGCATCAGAAGATTATCTGTGTCCTATTAGGATTCTCTCCACTTCTCAGTTTGGACATTTTTTCTCTCCTTGTTATACTTACACAAAGATAAAAATTCATACCTTCATGGAAAAGGAAACTCCCATATTACACATGGAAACTTAAAATATGGTCTTAAAATATTTATAAGTACTTATATTTTTAAAATATTTCCTCTGGCATCTTCTCTAATGGAAAGAAATTATGTTTACATTTGCAATCCCTTTGGGGAGAAAATATTTATAATGTGAAAATGTTATTGAAATATCAAGATTTTTTTTCCAGTCAGAACATCTACATAAAAATTAAACAGACAGTAAGAATAAAATAAACCAAATGACTAGTTGCTCATTTATTCAAATAAACTTTTTGGTACAAACACCTTTTTAATATATTTTTAAAAATGACTAAGGTAATGTTTTGTTCAAACATTACCACTGTTTCCATGGACCAAGGACCGATCATTTGTAATGTTTATTAGTGAAAACATTTGGATCCTTGGCATGATATGAATTAAATACCTGCAGATAAATGATTTTTGATGTTGCTAAACAATGCTGGGCACCCGAATGTGTGCACACCTAGATAAATATATAATACTTCATCCTCAGACCAAGTTCAATATAATACAGTATAAAACCAGTTAAAATATATCCAGCAGTTGCAATTAAACAAGGGAGAAAGTTTAATCATATGCCCAAAACCTAGAAACATAAAACCAAAATAAAGAAAGAAAGGATTTGTTAATTTTACATGTAGCATAGTTTCTGACCCCCATCCCACCCCAAAGAGAGAGTACTGAGAAAATAATCGAAATTACTTTTAAAATTCTGAGTACTTCTACTAACAGCAGTCAATTCTGAGATAATCCGCCTGACACTTCAGTGTCAAGTGAAAAGACCTGGAAATTATAAAGGAAAATGGTGGAGAGAAGAAAGTTCTTATAATTCACCTTGAGATCTCAGCTTAGGCAGGAAGCTTACACACAGCTTTGCACCTTTCAGGTTATGAGGCCAAGGGGAGAATGAAACTTAGCTACCGTAAAAATAGAAAGGGTCTTTAACTGGGATAGTTCAGATGGTTAAAAGATGGGGACTTTGTTATTTATATTTTTCATTCGATGTTTATATTTTTGAATAATGAGAATGTATCATTTTTATTATAAAAATACTTATTTTTTTAACCAGAAACATAATAAATTATAATGGAGTAATTAGAGGTATTTACAAAATACATGCACAAAAATGTTTATCATAACCCTGAGCATTTATTGCCTTGTGTGGGCATTTTCATTCTGACACACTCTTACAGGCTGTCAAAATCACGAAGCAGTTCATCTCTCTCTAATGTTTACCCTTGTTTCATTATTAAAATAATCCTTTAAAAGTGCTTCGTTGGTTATTCTCTCAAAATGACCCTATTATTCTCAAAGGTCTTATTTGGACAAATTTTTATCCATGAAGCACTTCTTGGTTAATTGAAAAGGTAATTGAAAACCAAAACCAACTTTGAAGCCTACTTATGAGGATATCTCATAGTTACGACATTAATTGCGTTGACTAAATCAACACAACTTTGAAAATTACCTTCACAAAGACAATTCCAATGTTCACAATTATAGTTTCTTAGAAAAGTGTCATTCCTTTCAAATAAAAATATAACAAATCTCCAAAAACAGGAAAAAGGATTTGAAACATCAAGGCAATGCTACTAGATATTTTAAATTGTATTTTTAAAAAAAGAAACAGGTATTTCTTTTTTAATAACACACAGAATTGCCCCATCAAAAAGTGAAATAAAATGGAAATGTAATGTCTTAAGTATTCTAAGTATTTCCAGTGTGTCCAGGAGAAGAAAAGAAAAGAGAAGAGAAGAGAAGAGAAGAGAAGAGAAGAGAAGAGAAGAGAAGAGAAGAGAAGAGGAGAGGAGAGAAAGAAAAGAAAGAAAGAATAATATGGTTGAAAGAAATAGTATACCTCAATAAATCATTAAAATTTTTATCGATCAACATCCAGCTTGAACATAAAGGTCTAAGTCAATGGTTTTCTGCCTTTCTTTTTTCATTGAATTTATCGGGATGACATTTGTTAATTCTACCTTTCTTTCTGAAGTTAATAAGAGAGCAGTAAGGAACATTAACAACAAAGCAGAATAGACATAAAACTCTGAATTCCATTTTCACCAGGACACAAACTATAGTGGCAGACCCATAGATAGGCCCCCAATGATTTGATAGTGTCCATGACTGTGTCATCTTCTCTTTGAATCCAGGTTGGACTTGTGACTTGCTCCTAGCCAACAGAACAGGCAAAGGTGACAGGATGTCCCACCCATGATTAGGTTACATTATATAAGACTCCAGGTTAGCAGACCGGAGGGAGATGAGTTAGCAGCTGCAGAGAAGAAGCCTACATGGCAAGGACCTGTAGTGACCTCTGGGAAGTTGCTTGGCCTGTGGGACCAGAGGGCAACGTATAATAACAATAGTCATCAAGAATGAGGAGCCCTCATTCTCTAGGTGCAAGGAAATGAGTTTTGCCAACAATCTGAAGTACTTTAAAAATGATTCTTTCCACCAAGTCTCCAGATAAGAATGCTGCCCAAGTGACATATTGATTACACCCTTGTGAGAACCCAAGCAGACAAAACCTAGCTAAACTGTGCTCACTTTCCTGTCCCCTAGAATTGATATAACAAATGTGTGCCATTTTAAGCCACTAAGATAGTGGTAATTTTTTACACAGCAATAGAAAATGAATATACAGATAATATCCTCAGTCAACAAAATATATACAAAGGCTATATTAAGAGTAGTTGCAATCAAGCAGAAACCTTCTAAGGAAGAAAGAAGCAGTGAACTGAAAGGTCCATCGAAGGGAAGCTCAGAAAGTGTCAGTAAAAACACATTCCTTCCCCTGACTGGTGTGGCTCAGAGGGTTGGGCATCCTCCCACAACCAATAGGCTGCTGGTTCAATTCCCGGTAAGGGTACATGTCTGGGTTGCGGGCCAAGTCCCCAATGGGAAGCGTGCAAGAGGAAACCAACACGTGTTTCTCTCACACATCAATGTTTCTCTGTCTTTCTCCCTCCCTTCCCCTCTCTCTAAAAATAAATAAATAAAATCTTAAACACACACATACACACACACACATTCCTTGAGAGCAAGAGCTAATCCTAATGTACCAAAGGTTTAGATCTTGTTTTTAAAAATCATATGGGGGTTGGTGTAAGCTGTTATAATAGAGAACCCAGGTTAGCTTAGAGATACACGGAATGCAGTTATACAAAGCACAGCGTGGATGTACCGTAATGGAAAAAGCTGCAGAATAGAAAAGGGTCTTCAACTGGAGAGGTAATTATGCATCTTCTTCCATCCCCAGAAAGCTCCTCAACAAACTGACTTAATAAATTTCATTTTATTTAATGCTAAAGGGATTCGCTCTTCCTGGAGAGGAAAAACCTCATCAACTGCATTGAGTCAGGAATATTTGAAATTAATAAAAGAAATTTGATCAAGGATCACTGCAAGGCATAAACACTGTAGATGGTAGAGTATAACATGATCACTTAAAACAGGGCATCTTAACCCTGTGCCATGCCACACAGATTATTAATCATCAAATAAGTCTTTTTGCTTGTTTAGATTTTTGGACCACTAAGGACAAGACGTTAAATAGAAATAAAGGTTAGGACTCTGAATGTAACCTGCTAGTGTAGGTCCCTTGATATATTTTCCATAGAGTCCAGATATTAAGGTCATTCAACTGGTACCAGGGCCTTTACAAGATCAGAACATGTGGGAGTCTAGTAAGTGATGAAACTGGGAATTCAAATCCAGTTCTGACTCTAGAACTGGCAATATTAAATAATCAAACAAACACTAATATTTATTGAATGCTCACTCCAGTCCAGGTAATATTCTAAGAATTTCACCTGCTATCCTTCAGAGCAATCCAGTGAGGTAGGTATTGGGTTGCAAATCCTATCTCTCTCCTCTGATTAAAACCCATCAGTGGACCCTCACTTTATTCAGAGTGAAATCTTTACAAGAAATTTACAAGTGTTGTATGTCACTTTCAGAAACAACACTTTGCAAAATTCTTCTGATAAATTTCTAAGTCCAGAAATTATGCCATTGAGGGTATAGCTCAGTGGTAGAGTGTTTGACTGCAGAAATTATCCCAAAATATGTAATGCTGTTATTAAAAAATAGAAAGTGACCTGCTCAAGTAAAGTAATACATTTGATACCACTCATAATTGCCCATTATTTCTGCCACAACAGTCATAGTGGAAATAGTAAAACACATGCTCCTCCTTGGAAAAAAACTCCCATCGATTCCCCAAAATGCAGGGATTCTGGAATGGCCCTGATTTTGGAGAGAAAAAAAAATGTCATCTCACCAACAGAGGTATGAAATGAGTGTGGACAATATCTGTATGTTTAGCAAGTATTATTTTAAGTGGATAATAAAAGAACAGGAGGGGAAAGCCACTTAGATCGGTATCTGTCCTTATATCTTAACTTCATTAATCTTAAATAAAATTTTAGTAAAATAGACCACAGGCCCAAACTGAGATTTTCACATAAGTTCAGCAAGGTATGAAAAATAAATTAATTTTCTCATAGAAACCATCTCAGCTACATTTATTTGATTCATGTTGAGTATCAGCAGCAATAGCAGGAAGAACACATGGATTGCACTGAGCTTTCAAGGTGTCTGAAATAAAGGATTTGATTTTAAACAAAGAAGGGGAAAGAAAACAGTAAGTTAACTCTGAGTTCAAGTATAGCTGACCTAATTAAGAATAGGTAAAATGGATTATCACTGTACATATACTAGTCATGTTTGATGCCTTCCTGAAATATCTGAAACATGTTATTTTAGCATATAAATAAACTCAAAATTAAAGTGGTTCTGTAGTAAAACAATTTGACAAGTATCTTTAATTTTTTATTTTAATTTTTCAATTACAGTTTACATTCAATATTATTTTATGTTAATTTCAGGTGTGCAGCATAGTGGTTAGGCAATCACATAATTTACAAACTGTTCCCCTCAATATTTTCAATACCCTCCTGGTACCATGCAGTTATCAGAATATTATTCACTACATTCCCTCTGCTGTACTTTACATCCCCATGACTGTTCTGTAAAACCAATTTGTACTTTTTAATCCCTTTGCCTTTTTTACCCATCCACTGCCCTCCCTTCCCTGTGGCAATCATCAGTCTGTTCTCTGTTTCTATGAGTCTGTTTCAATTTTGTTTATTTTATTCTTAGATTTCACATGTAAGTGAAATAATACGGTATTTTTCTTTCTCTATCTAACTTATTTCACTAAGTCCATTCATGGTGAATGGCAGTAAACACATTTGAGATGATTTTTATTTTATAATAAAAGTTAAATAAATTGACAAATTTAATTTCCTTGGAATCTTTCTTTTTGCTGCTTAATCATAAACAAGACTATTCCGTGTATTTATTTAATAGGCTCTTGGAAGTATAAATGCTTATTATGTCTTTTACCTTTCTTACCAGCATACAAAACCATAGGGCTG
The DNA here is from genome assembly GCA_004026545.1 of Mormoops blainvillei. NCBI lineage: Eukaryota > Metazoa > Chordata > Mammalia > Chiroptera > Mormoopidae > Mormoops > Mormoops blainvillei. Next base: position 34,967 of record PVJD01006440.1, on the reverse strand, counting down.
TTGGTGCAAAGATGAATAGAAAACCTAGACTGGAACACACAGGCCCAAACCATGACAGAAGATGAGCAAGGACGTGCAGGCTCTGTTTAACAGGAATGTCTTTCAAGCATTGTAGTACGAATAATTTGATTCAGGGTGGAGACCAAACATTCAAAGGTAATGTAAACTGGCTAGAGGGCAAACATTAGATCTGAAATCTCATCAGTCTCATGGCTGTAAAGACATGTTAGAAGACAAGTTAGATTCCCATTATTAGAAGAGGAACTAGATGCTAAATGCTGATATTGGCAACTTAGGTTCTCAAAAACACTTGATGGTGATTCATGCCTTTTCATGTTTTCTTTTGATATTGAAAAATCATTCATAAGGGGCTTCCATGGTGACATGCAAATGAGGGGATCTGCAAGGGGCAAAGCTGGGAGGTTAGCTCAGTTCTAAATCAGGAAGGCGGTAGAAATAGATTTTTAAAAAAGGAAGATGAAGAAGGAGAAACAAGGAGGAGAAAGAAACTGAGTAGAAGAAAATTAAGAGAAAAATGTGAAGAAGAGGGGAAGAAAATGATGAAAAAGAAGGAAGAGGAAGAGGAAATGTAATGACTCATTTCGCTTAAATATAGCTACTCTTATAACTCATGTCTCATCTACTCAAAACCCTCCAATAGGCTGTTACCTTATTCAAAATAAGATCCTAAACCATTATATGGTAATAGCCACAGAAACCTACTTGATCTGGTTTCTCACTGTGACCTCCTTGTCCACCTCCTCCCACACTCTCTCCTGCTCAAGGTCAGCTGCACTGGCTTCATGGTACACACCGAACAAAATCTGAGCTCGGAGTATTTGTGTTAGATGCTCTTTTCCCTAGAACATTCTCTCCCCTCTTCTGCCCACACATCCACTTGGCTTTCTTCCTTCCTTCCTTCCGGTTTTTGCTTAAATACCACCTCATAATAAGGGACTTCTATAACCACCCTAAATAAAATAAAAATCTCCCATGATTTTCTATGCCACTTATTCTGCTTTATTTCTGCATATCATTTGTGCCTGTATATCATATTACACATGAATTGACATTATTATCTGCCTCCCCATCCTTCTTGGTTGGGATTTAATTGCCATGAGAACACAGACTTCAGCTATTTTATTCAGTTTGTCTTTAGCATCTGGGATAGTGTTTGGCATGTGGTAGTTGACCAAGAAATAATTGTTGGTGAATGAATGAATGAATGAATGAATGAGTGGCTTTACTTTAGATAATAAACTGAAGCACAGTGAGATTAAGTCACTTAGCCAGGTCATTTGGCAAGTTAAATACTTCTGTCTGAGCCAAGGAATGCTTGTACTTACTTAGAACATAAGACACATTCATATTTGAAGCTTATGTTTTGTTTGTATGTATTCATGTAAGCTTGGGTTTTTGTTTTTTGTTTTTTTGGGGGTTTTTTGTCCATTTGGATAATTGTTACAAAGTTGTTTTATCCTCATCTACCAAGATAATCATTTTATTGTTACATGCTTGCTACACATGTTGATGTGTAGAATGGAGATAGGAAATGAGTTCCATTGGTTGCTGAAGATAATTTTTAAATTAGATTATCTAACAAACCTAGTCAGAAAGATAGGTTCAAGGAGATTATCATTTTTTTCAAGTATTAGAACATGTAGTAAAAAAACAATTTTTTTAAAGGAAAGGGTATGACCTGGAGCTAAAGATCTCAGAAATAAACCCTTCACTCTGATCCCCAACTACATGATGTAGTATAAACCCTTTGAAACTTGGACACAATTCATGTGTAGATGAAAAAGAAACCTAATTTTAATTTAATAAAATTTATATTTTTTACCTCATTTTTCCTACCCAACTATAAATAAGGAGAAAAGGGAGTGTCAAGACAAGAAGAAATTAAGTTATGAAAACATGCTGACATAATTTCTGTATCTGAACTTGTGCTCATGGATATTGTTTCTGTCCTGAATTAACACACACATAACAAAGAATTTCTTCTAAATGATATATAATCTTTTTGAATCAAGAGGGCAAGGTGAGTAAGTCTTCCTTTTGAAAATACAGTGTTTTGAAAATTGAACCGACGAAAGTATTCATATAAAATTCTGAGACACCATTCTCGCTGTGGATCAGATATGTCCAGCTTCATCAAGTTAGAATCACAGAATAAAAATGTGACTCAATCAATTTGATTCTAATAAAATTTTCATTACCTTTTTCTTTCCACTTTGTTTTTTCTCATTCTAGGTCTAAGATACTTAAGCCATTTTCTTGCATGTTTCCCAAATAAACTTGTATCATTATACTATATCTGCTTTACTATGCCTACAATGTTTTATATTAAGAATAGAACCCATAAATTTCAATGTATTAGGAACCTCTGTGTGAAATTGCACTTCACCCTGGAACCTGTCCCATCATGTGACAGAAACTTGCACAGTCTACGAGCCAGAACGTCACTGCCTCAGCACAGCCCTGGAACAGGAATGCGATTTACATCTGCGGACTCAGGTTCGCTTCTACACAGGAAGTGAAACTATTCAGGTCAAAATGGAAATCTGCCCTTCAACATAATATATGTACATACACTTATATCACACAACATATATTTACTTTAATATATTTTGAAAAGGAAACAATAAAATTAATAAAAATTAAGTGGAAATTTAGTAGCAAATATTCAGGTTTTCTTCTGGCGTCATATTATGTCTATTAGCTTTCCCTGATGTAAGCTAATAACATGACTGATAATATCCAAAGTGCTTATTTTCCTCCCACTATGGTTGTACTGTGCACAGGAAATAAAGAACAATTATAGAGAAGAGGTTGAAGGTGTTTTTGCCAACATTTAGCTTTCTTCAAATTGGCTTGTGAAGATCCTTCTGCTTTTGAAGTCATATGTAATAACGTGTTTCTCTGGCACTGCCCACATGTTTGTGCAGGCCCGGGTTGCACTTCAAGCACAGGAGAGGCCTAAAAGACTGAAGGGTGTGTCCCCGCTCTTTTGTAGATACCTGAAAAGGAGCCAGGGACGCTGGGAGCCCGAGGCTAAGGCAGATCACCAAGCCTCTCCTACCTTGAGGACTCATGAAACTTACCTCGCCCAAAGAACACCATAAACCAGTTTACCCCGAGTGGAAGTGTGGTGCTTTTTTTTTTCAGTGTGGTGAAAAGCACATAACATGAGCTTGACCCTCCAACAAACGTTTGCATGAATAGTACTGCTAACTCTAAGCACAATGTCATATAGGAGATCTCTAGAATTTTTTCATCTTGTGTGACAGAAACTCATACCCATCGAATGGAACTCCCCATTTTCTCCTCCCTCCAGTCCCTGGCAACTACCGTCCTATTTTCTGTTTCTATGAGTTTGACTACTTTTGGTACCTCATATAAGTAGAATCATGCAATATTTATTCTTCTGCAACTGGCTTGTTTCATTTAGCATTGTGTCCTCAAGGTTCATCAATCTTGTAGCATATGACACAGTTTCCTTCCTTTTTGTGGCTGAATGATGCAACCACTTTAGAAAATAGTATGGCAATTTTTCAGAAAAGTAAAAATAGAACTACTATATGATCCAGCAGTCTCACTTCTGAGTATTTGTTGTAAAGAATTGAAATTAGAATCTTGAAGAGATACCTGCACTCCCATGTTAACTACAGCACTATTCACAATAGCCAAGAGGTGGAAACACCTAAATGCCCACTGATAGATAAACGGATAAAGAAAATGTGGTGTATACATATACAAGGAAAGTACATTTCTTGACTGTCTTTCAGTAATCTAGAGTTGCTTCTTTGTTTAAATAGTAGGTAAGAATCTCAGTTTACTTCTCCTATATTCCAGAAATAGAGCTCCTTCTACTTTTCTTTCACTCAGTTTCTATTTCAAGTCCTAATTGAGTCAAAGTGGCAGAAAATTAATCTGTCATTTGAGATTTTATCTTCACTCCCATTTCCTGGGGCTGAGTATAAGCTTCACCTACTCCTATAGAGTACTCAAGGAAGCTGGGTAGAAGGAGCATATGATGCTTATTCATTGACTCACACAGGTGGCCACCAAGGCAGCTGCTATTTTAATCCCAGTCTCCTGAGTGCCTGAGACCTGGCATCTATGTTTTAACTCTATGACACTTGACAGAGCATCTAATAAGCACAGAAGGGTCTAGTTGCTTCAGTGGGATGGGGGTTTCAGATAAGTCCAAGATATCAGGAAAAAAGCATGTTACAAGATTTTCTTGTGTATTATAAGCACATTCGAGGGAAAAATACAAGGTTTTTCCAGCTATCCTCTCCCCCGACCAAAACTGCCCCTAGCTGAATCATGTGACTCCTCTGCTTTCCCATGGTGGGAAAGCATAATTGGGCAGCCGGCAGACCAGGTCAGGGGCTCAGGGGCTTCTCAAAACTCGTTAAGGCACAGACTGGGGGGAAATGCACATTATGTACTGGCAAATGTTATAGTTTCTAAGTAGTTCAGAGGTTGCCACTTTCTTGGTTAACTTCTTTTTAAGCAGTGAGTAGTATTTTAGCTTGGGCCCCTCATAGTCATGAATGTAAAAAGACTAGACAGGGACACACTGGAGACGTTCCGCAGTGTCGCAGAAGGTCTTCCCGCAGAGCAACGCAGTGTGAGTTTTCAGCACAACCACAATCCAGAATGGACTCTACTGGAGCCAGCATGCTGGCTGGTATGTAGGGCAGAGAGATGCAAAGATAGTCAAAGGACAGATTCGTTTGTGTAGTTCAGAACTAAACAGAGAGGACGAAGCAAGTTTTCAACTTGAGTTTCAATTCTTGAGAACATTTTACTCTATGTTTTTGAGTACAGATTTTTAGAAATATGCCCAGATTGATAAATTTCTTTCCAAAAAATATTTTTCAATTCATATGACATTAAGCCATTTTGATTTTCTAAATTCTTGTAGAGCAATGTTAAACTCTTTCGAATTTTCCATTCTATTTTATGAAAATTATTTTAATAAGACAATTTTTATTTATATTTTGCAATACAAAATTGATTTATTTAATCAGTTGGCTAGTTACATGAAGTTTTACTGATTATAGCATCTGCATTGTTTTCTTTGAGACCATTTAAACTGGCAAATTTTTATAGCTCTAAATTTTGCCAAGAAGGTATGACGCTTTTAAAAATAACGTATATTTAGTACCTATGATTATATTTATCATCAGATCTATTTTTGCTTTATTATGTTTGATATTCACACACACGGAAATACTCATTTTGAATGTGGAAATGACTGATAGTTGTATTTGTTTCTGAGAAATTCTGAACATGACCTTTCAGGTATTGTAGGATTTCTTCCCAAAGTAAAGGGACGCAGAAAGTTTTTAATTTCAATGAAAGAAGCCAGACACATGAACACATATGTTGTGTGATTGCATTTACATGAAGTGTCCAAAACAGGCAAATCCATAGAGACGGTAAATAGACTAGTGGTTGCCAGGGGCCGAGGGAATGGAGACATGTGGCGTGACTGCTTAAAGGGATCCTGTTTGAGATGAAAATGTTCTGGAACTAGAGAGTGGCGGCAACTGCACAGCATTCTGAATGTACTGATTACCTCTTAATTGTACACTTTAAAATGAATAAAATAGTGAATTTTGAGTTATGTGAGTTTTAAAAAATGAAGTAAATGAAAAATGAAAGATATGAGGCTCCAACCGATGGAATTGAAGTACACTGCGAGAACGGTGAGGCCTGCAAACATAATCAGGGTCTTAGTTTTGTAAGTCACAGGCACCTCAGGTCTTCTGTGCATGCGGCCAACCTTACTTTTAACTAAAACTAGTCATAAAGAAGCTGTCGAGGGCTCAGATTAATCCTTTAAAAAATTTAAATGTTGGCAATGCTCATTGTAGAAAATGAACACAAAATACAAATCAACGGTAATTCCATTGTCTAGAAATAACCTATTCAGGTTTTTTGTTTCTTATAAAAGCATAAACTTTTTCCTACAATGAGATTAGATATTGTTTTGTAGTGTATTCAGCTACGTAATTTTACTGCCCATACAGCTACCACTTCCAAATCTTTTACTATGTACGGTAAAAGTTTACATGTTTTAAATGTTAACTTCCTGAGGTCAATATTGTTATTTTGATTTTAAAGATGAGAAAACTAAAAAAGAGGGTAAGTAGCTTTTCTAAAGTCCACACAGAGAGTATGTAGAAGAGCCAGGAGGCAAATTGGAATAGTCTGACTCCAGAGTCCATGCTGTTCAACCACTATGACCTAATATTTAACCAAATCGATTCTAATGGACACTTGGAATTTATCCGGTTTTGTTATTACAAAAAAAAAATTCAACAAACATTCTTAAAATTAAATATTTACACACAAAAATAGCAATCACAATAAACGTTCTGAAATTGAAGCTGTGGTTCAGCTTATAATAGCATTTGAAGTTATTGATTGATACAACTCATAAATCCTTGAAATGGTCAGCCTTAGATTTTTCAGGAAGCGCGCATGCAAATACACACACGCATCTGGAGAGAAGGTTCACTGTGAAGTGCACAGCACCATAATTCACTTGTAATTAAAGCTTGGAAGTTACATATCCTGTAAATTCCAGAACCGAGGTTGGAATATCTCTTGCTTTTTTCTTTCTTTTTTTTTTAACTCCTAATGTTTCCCCTGGACTACACTGCTTCTCCAAGTAAGAATCTTGCATCAGCATTTTATTTCTGGTGCACTCTAACTACAACCACTTTTTCTAATCTTTCTTTACTCAAACAAAATCAAATGATAGGTAGGTAAATAGGTAGGTAGATGATGATAGATGATAGACAGATGATAGATAGATAGATGATAGATAATCATTTGCCCCAAATAGCAATCTCCCCCAAAATAGTACAATATATATTAATAATGTTAACAAGTGATAATTACCCATTCTCTAAGATATTCTCTAGTAATACAATAAAGGCATTACTGAGAATCATTATTTCCATGTCAGTCTTAAGCACAATTTTGTAACATATTTACCATGGAATAATTTAATTTCTGAAAACAACAAAGACAGGAATCAAATTAACATTGTTTTATTACATCCCATATCTGTAAATAATACTTTATACATCATCCAACTTTTGCTTTCAACTTGCCTTATTTCTTTAAAAGTAAAGTAACTCTTTAACAGCAAAATTAAAGCTCTGTTAAAAATGTTTCAAAACAAACCTCACTGTATTTTATGCTGTTAACTGCTTCTTTATAAACATAAGAAAAAACAATCTGTACATTTACATTAAAAATTCAAGAACTGGAAAAATGAAAGCTTTAAAAAGACATTTCTTTCATATTAAAATAGCAGAATTTTCACCTCACACATATAAGAAGAGTACTACGTGTTATAGATGTTTACATTAAAAATAAGAAAACAAAAGGAAATTACCCTTTCAAAAGTCTGAGCCTAAAAATCTAGATTTCAAGAGCAAATAGGAAAACCAAAAATGTAGCATCAAATAAAAATTTTAGACCACATTTAATTGAAGACCTTCTATCTTAGGGCCCGGAGGTCTACACAGGAATAAAGCATTTCCCATGGATGCCTTGCTTGTTCTACAGCAGTGCAGGCCCACCCTGTAATGGTCTTCAGACCCCTCGTGCACTCAGCTCTCTCCTCTGGCGCTCCACACTCCAAATAAGGGGAGGCCCAGACAAGGGTCAGTGACCTTCACCAAAATCAAAGGGCAGCTGCCAATGGCCTGAGTAAAGAAGGAAAAGGAAGGGTCTGGCCTAGGAAAAACTGTGAAGCCAACAATGTTGCCCTTCTTGGCTTCTCGTCTTCCCCTCGAAGGCCTGAGTTTGCATGATGATCTCTGACTTGACCAAACCCTCCTTGGGCTTGTCCTCTCCCTAAGTTCCCTGTGTGTGTGTATGTGTGTGTATATCTATATATATACAGATACATATATATAGTCAGTTCAGACTATAGCCTATAGAACATTGCCACTTCATGGGCTAGCCCAAAAAATTCTGTTCCCAAAAACAAAGAAAGAACTTTGGGGGGTGGGGGAGGCATAGGTCCCAATTCATAGTCACAAAATTATAAAAATCATGTTAATTATTTTTCTTCCAAAATTTTCTTCAGTTAGCAATACCTAATACAGGGTGGGGCAAAAGTAGGTTTGTAGTTGTGAATATGCAAAACAGTTTATTCTTTTATTATTATTTATTTATTATTATGTTATTTATTTGCATTACAACAGAAAACCTACTTTTGTCCCTGTATTTCTAGGCCAATTTTTAAAATATCACTTGAAGTAAGTGTACAACAATGTGATTAGATTTACCATAAATTTAGGTATTTACTATTTTAAGTTTAGAACATCATTGCCTTGAAGTATTCGGCCAGCCTTCCAGGGGTTCTATCACATAAACAAATTTGAGAAGCACTGAAGTTAAGCAGCACCTTGAAAGATATTAAATTCCACCTAGGGGCTAAGTTTCCATATATTCTTTTTATTCTTTACAGCATTTTGTAAATATCCACCTGCCTTAATAAGGAGTAATGTATTTTATTTGAAAATGGCAGTGAATGAAAATGCATGCTTATCCCTCGTTGGTGCTTAAAACTATGATAGGAGTCTGTTTGCTCAGACCATAAGGCATAACCACAACCATCTAAGGATAACATTCTAATTTCAAATGTCTGCTATAGAGGAAGTAAGAGCCACATGTGCTAAAATTGCAAATAAAAATATACAAGTACAATACTGAAGAGAAGAAAAGCAACATTTTTTTTTCAGCACAAATTTCATTCCTGGCAAGCTTTTGATAGTAGACCTGAATCTCAGGGGGGAAAATGCAAAGATTAGGGATTATGATCTCAATAAAAGAGTTTTAGTATTTTTCATTAAAATACAGGCAATAACTCTCTGTATGGTGAATATAGTTTTGTTCCTTGAGAAAAGGGAAGTTATATTCCTCATAATAATCCTTTATAAACCATAAAACACTTTCAAAAGCATAAAAATAACAATTTCTTGGTTTACACTTTCCTAGGGTAGTTTACATTTGTGTCTATGCATTTTCAAGACCTTTATTAGGGCAATCAAGTAGATAAGACTACTCTTCATTGACTTGCTGCTAACCAGCATGAAAACAAAATTCTAGAAATCATAGGGGCTACTGATTAGGTACCACTGATATTTTAGAGCTAAAAAAATCCAACTAAATTTGCCATAGTGTTTGAAATAACCCTTATGCCACTTAAATCTAAACCTGAAACAAGAACAGAATTTCAGCCCACATAGCTGCTCTACTACATTCAATCAAATACAGCTTAGCTACTACTGTTGGACTAATATTTGCCCAACATACTTATTTTAAAAATATCTGTAAAGGAGAACAGATCTTTTATAGACCTTAATTCCAATGCTATAGCATGAAATTTGCTGGTTGTTTATTTACTCAGCTTCAAAGAAGGCAAATATCTGTTTTAACATTGAAACTTCATGAAAAAGATAAGCAATAAATTGCTTGGAAAATATTGTACAAATTGGTAATTAACATAATTCAAAATTCAGGAAAAAATTTTATCTAGTCATATTCATATCTATATGTATTTAGAAATTGAAACTGGATTTTACACTATGCCTTTTGTACGGCATCCAGAATGTCTGACAAATTCATGTCTAACTATAGCACCGTAATGTTTATCTTTTTGTGCATGTTTCTGCTAATGTGGTAAATTTAGCTTCCAAATTATTTAAAAAGTCAAGACCTTCTTCTTCCTGTCTTTCACTGCAGCAGCCTACAGAGCCGCCAGGAGATCCTCTTCCTTCGTAGTTGTATGTAAGGACATAGTCTTGAGAGGAGAGGTGGTCTTCATTCTTATTATATTGGTGCAATTTCTATAAAATAAGAAAAAAGGATTGCATTATTGTTTTAAACACACAAACATATAAACATAAAATTTATTTTTTATTTACCTGTTACGTTTAATTTTTAACCAGTGTGTCCTCTAATGGAGTCCTACATACAAAAAATGCACATGATTGGTCTATATTACAACCATACCATAAAATCAGTATATTTTACATTTCTAGTAATCCATACAAATAAAAAATTGTGTAGATAAATATTATATTTAAGTACATTTGAATTGTAATTAAATGTTTAGTCCTACATTTTATGTCTAGGGGTCGGGCTGGTCCACAGAATGATGGCAGTATGCATAGTCATTAGGGATTTGAGTTTGAATGGTCAAACAGCCTTGATTTTGGGTCATAGCTCTGGTTTTAACCAACTAGCTATCTGACTGCGAGTAAGTTAGTAAATATTTTTCTCTCTTTGTCTCAAGTCTAAAATGGGAATATAGACAGTGACTATCTCCTAGGATCAGTTTTAAATGATGAAACAGTAGTGCTCAAAAAATATTCTTACTATTCCGAGCACATGGTAAACAGACAATAGATGTAAACTAAAATTGCACATATTATGTGCAGGTAGGAAGTAGATAAGAACTACCTCACTGGCTTCAGAATCAAGTTTATAAGGCAGCCAAAACATGACAAAATAGAAATGTACAAAAAAAATTCCGTGAAATTCAAAACAACATAACCCACGTGGCAAAAATCTGGTCCTTGTGGAAAGGAGGGGCCAAGCATTCAGCCACATCTCCCTTCATATCTGTCACTGGCCAGTCTTCTGACTGGTCAAACTCTTCCGCCTCCTCCCATCCTCACCTGCGCGCATTCCCTCTGTAACCTGAGCTTATTTTCTTGCTTTGAATTAGCAAGTGTCTTCCTTCATAACCATTTCAGCCTCACATCTCATTAACTGACGTGCACATCGAAGAACACTCCACAGAGTGCTTCTTAAGCTTTGTTCCTTCCCAACCTCTATTACATGAAACTGACTGTCTAGAAACAGAAAAAGGATTAACACCTGAATTTCATGAAAAAATATGCTATGGACATATGATAAACTACAGCCGTGTCATAGAATGTTGCCCATTTGCAGTCCGTGACAGGATTAAGGGCTTCTGGTCCCATGTTTGTGTTCCAAAGGCACTGGTACCCTCAGGTCAAAGAAGTGAAAATTTAGTGCCAGAAAGAAATTGAATCCTCTACCTGGGCTGCACATCTGAACCACCTGAGGAGCCTTGGGGGTGGGAAAAAGCCAAACCAATTAAGTCAGAACCTTTCAAGGTGGAGCACAGGCATTACTAGATTTTAAAAAGCTCCCCAGGGCATTTTGATGTGCTACCGGGACTGAAAATCCCTTACTTAGCCTCTCCTTTCTTTCATATCTTTGCTTTCCTCTTAATAAAACATGTTATATTTGCATCATGCTTTTTACACTAAAAATATTTCAGACAAGTCATATTATTTAATGTTAATCCTAGAATTGTGTACAGATGCTTTCTTTTCACAGAAAATGGATATTTGATTTGATTGTGAGGATTTTTTTTTTCATATTCCATATTGAAAAAGCTCATGAGGTAAACACACACCTAAAACTAATGTGACTTAGGGATGTCAAAAACCTATAGTTTTTGTGACATTTTAGAAACTAAGAGAATATAACAGATGAAATAAAATCCACTTTATATTAAATAATGTAATGCAATCAAAGAGCATGGGGGAAAATAACCAGAGAGGGAGAATGAGAAGACCCTGAAGAATGTGAAAAAGCAGTCTCTTAAAATATATATGTTAATACCAATTTCCTATTGTTCCCCACTTGGGCATTTAAAGCATAGTGTGAAATCACTTAAGGAAACTCACTTCATGAAGGTGAGGCTGAGTGAAATTATGCCACTCTGAGTAAGTGTGTCTGGAATTTTCCATTTCCGCATGTCCTCCCCTGAAGGAATCCAAGGTGTGATGATGACTCCGGTTCGATTCCAAGGTCTGGTGTCCTCCTTTCACCATTTCAATGGTTTCTAGCCCTCCATTTTTGACTCCTGATCCCATAGTACCACAAAAGCCATGGCTAGAGTTGTTGACTGTCTGGGTCATAAACCCATTGGCAGAACACTGAAATAAAATACAATAAAATAAGCATTCCTATTGGGAGAAATGGATTCCAAGAAAAGTCACAAGAAGACAAGGGAAAAGGAAAATTTATTCCACCTTTTATTCGTTCATTCATTTACTCATTCATTCATTCACTCAACCGACATTTATCACTTTCCAATTAGGTGCTCAATCTTGGAATGAAAAGATAGACATGGTTATTCAGTGACTCTAAGAAGCTCTTATTCCAATGAGGCAGAAAAGAGATAATTAATTTAAGAATGTGATTATTCTGATAAATAGGTGAACATAGAATGCTATAAGAGCACAGAAAAAGAATATCAAAATTTGAATCCAGAGAGGTTAACTGTAGGAGATTTGAAAAACTGAGCTGAAGGGTTCCTTTCAAGAAATGGGAAGAAGAATGCACTCCCCGCGGGAGGATCTGGAGGCAAAGGATGCTTTAGGGGTCCCCAGCCTCAGCCTGCTGAGAATGGTTACCACATACGATTGAGAGAGAGGAACCTGGAAAGGTTATAAAAGGCCAGAGGATGGAAAGACCTGCATGCCATGCTAAAACACGCAGACTATCCTGAGATTATGAGGACTCAAAGAAGAGTTTTCATAACAGGAGAGGGACATGTTTTTCAAATCATTCTGGGCAATAATGTAATAAGAAAGAGATGAGTTTAGTGTCATGGAAATCAGAGAGTCACTCAATTATTCTAGGTGAAAAATGGTAAGGGCCTATGCCAAAGTAGGAGCAGTGCTGACTAAAAGTAGACACTCCATAGAGAGGTGCTTAGACGCGAGGCAGCACAGGGAGGGGCCAGGAATATTTCCTAAGCGTTCTGCTGTACAACTGGATTGATGGTACAATTCACACTGAAATAGGAAAGAAGGAAGTGCCTGTGGGTGAGAGGTGGGTGAGAGAAGGGTGAGCAATTTAATTCTGAACTTGGTAAACTTGAGAAATGTGTGGGACGTCCAAGACGAGCACATGAATACAGGCATCTGGAGCTCAGGTGTGAGATCTGAGGTGAAGGCTGAATTCAGGGAGGTTTTACCATATAGGTGGTAGGGAAGCCACAGGAATAAGTGAGATTACCTACAGGAAACTGTAGACTAAAAGAAAAGAGGGTTAAGAGTAAAACAAGAAAGATCCCATTTTAGGGGGTGGACAATTGATCTAGAATAACCAATAGAGGGAAGCAAAGCGGCATGACTCTGAAGCCACACAGAGAAGTAAGGTAAGGAGGTCAATGACCAAAGTAGAAAAAAACAAAGTAGGATAAGCACTGGTTCACATAAAGTTAGCACCCACTGCATTCAAGTAAAAAAGAGTGGACATTGGGGGTGTTTGTCAGAAGATTTTCCAAAGAGTGCTGGGTGACTGGAGAGTAAGATCATAGAGAAATTGAGTGTAAGTCTTTCTTTCCAAAAGTTCAGTTTCAAAGACAAAAAGATAGAGAGGGAACTAGAAAAATCCAACACAGGTGAGAAATTTAGTTACAGTGGTCACTCAGCGTGTCATTGCCAATTATAAACTGTTATGGTTATGATAAGATCTCCAAAATCATTAGGCTCTTTTGTGCCATCTTCTTAGCAACTTAATTTTTGAATTTAATATGCAGAGTCTCTAACTAAATGGGAAATTTTCAAGTTTAGATGATTTACTGAATGTGAAATATATCCATAAAAAGTCATACATATTATTTGACTGCCTTAAAACAAACAAACAAACAAAAAATGGAAAAGAGAACTGAAAAGTAGCCATTTGGTGGCACTGCTACCCTAGATTTTTTGCTTAGGTTGCCGCTACGATAAAATTCCATTCAAAAAAAAAAGAAAAAAAATGCTGATTTTCAAATCTCCTTGATAGTATAATTTGTCATTACAAATACATGTTCAGAGATCATATTTCTAAGCTAATGGGAGGAGAACTGAAAATAAACTAAAGTGGAGGCTGAGGCCTCAGGGCTTTCATGTCCTCTCTCCTCCCAGTTCCTTTTGCCCACCTCGAAGTGCATTCCCCAAAGTTTATTATCATGGGCTGCCAACAGCTCATTCAGTACAGCAGAGATTTTTGGATTTGCTTTTTCAGTCCCAATTCCCAACACCATCTGAATTCCTATAACAAACTCAGATAAAGTCAAGTCATCACTTTCACTCATTGTACTAGAATGAGTTTATATATTCACTATGAAATTTAGTTACATTTTATAAAATTAGGCTTAAAATTATGTTCTGGCACAAATTAATAATTCCAAGTGCTTTTAAGAAAGGTTCCTAGCAAAAATATGTACATAGGTGTGAAAATAATATAGTGAAGCACTTGATTGATACTATCAGCTCCAGCATCAAATGGCAAAGAACAGATATTAATTAAAGTTCATTTGTTCCATGCTCAGATATAAAATAAGAGCTCATACAAGGACTATCAAAGTAATAAACCTATTTTGTGAGTGGAGAAATAATTACAGGGTTCCACATGTAGACATGTCAAATATGGATGGGCTATGATTTTGTATGAGGGTGGGGAGGAAGGAAATGAGGGAAATAGTTGATGAGAAAGCCATCTTCACCCTGAGGTATAAAAAAAGCTTGATATATAGTTATTGTCCCTTCCTATTGCACCTATGCATTTGACTCCACTTTTTACTTTGTTACTCAAGAGTAAACAATTTTATCACTTATAAATTGAAAATATTTTTTATCCATGACTAGTTTAATATCTCAATTACCATCACCCTGGCAATATCACCCTTAAACTATCAAAAGACCCCCATCCTTTATCTTCCCCATCCCTAAAGCCTTCCTGTTCGTGCCAACCGCCCTGCTGGTTCAGCATCCCCTGGCTCACGTTGCTCCTCACACACAGAAAAGCCCTGACTGACTCTCATTTCCCAAGAAATACACCTGGAATCCTTAGTGTGGCCCATGAAAGTCCCACCTCCTATTCCCCTCTTATACACTCCCCAACAAAGCCCAACTTAGGTCTAAAGCTTCCATTATGAAGCATCATTTTTTCTATTTCAAATCAATTTATTCACTACTTGTTGAATAATCTCTAAATTTTGTCTTCTCCTTTTTTATTCGTTAGGCTCTTTCCCTCCTCTTTAGCTATTCCCAACATCTCTTCACTTTCTAACACTTCTTGTTCTTTAAATTACAGAGTAATGTATGCTTCTTTCACCAGGCCTCCCTGATTGGTGAGATGACAACAGTATACTTACATATCATAAAGCCTCTGAACTCAGACGATGCTCTATCATATTGATGCTAATGGGTTACTATCATGTGCCTGTTTATTTTCCCTATAAAAGTAGATTCTATTTCTCATAAACACACTGAAATCTTTTTGAGGAAAGAACGTGCCTTGTAAAAACATTTTAATTAACTTTCCCAAAAAACAAGAAACATAGCGCCAAGGACCTCAGGGGCCCCAAAACTATGTAAGAAAACAGATTGGCGGTAATCTTCCAATCTCCTCCCACACACACACATACTTTTTAAAAAACATACATCTCTTTGATAGTTTCTTCATTTATCTTCAGGTCTTTTAGGAAATTATTTTTTTTTATTATAGTCGAAGAGAAAAATAACATCTGGAAGTAAATATTGTAGAGAGCAGCCAAACAGATTGTTACTATAATAAATTTATAACATCAAAGAACACATTTTAAATTATAACACTAGAGAGTGGAAAAAAGATAACTGAAATAAATCATATGGTTTTGTAACAGCGGAAAATTCTAACAATGGGGAGCTGTAAGCCACCACCCCACCCTTCTTTGACATTGTTCCTGTAAATGCAGACTCCAATATGCAGCTTATAGGTAAATAGCATGTATGTATGAGAATCCTAGGCACTAACTTGAAAAGATAGACTTTGACCTTCAGGCATCCCAGCTCTGGGAGATTTGCTGACCTTCAACCTAGGGGTCAGGATGATGTGAAGCCAGGGTGACGTGAGTCCAGGATGACTAAACCAGGTTGACACACACCGGACCATCACTTGCCTTATCGGAATAGACTGTGCTCGCCTGCACGGAGAGAACCCCCTCCCTTGATTCCCGTGTTCTGTTCCCGTCTCCCTCCTTATAAAAACCTCTGCCTCCACTGAGAGGTGGAGACGGGCTTTGAGACAGGAGCCGCCCATCTTCCAGGTGGCTGGCATCTAAATGAACCACTTTCCGTTACATCTGCGCCTCCTTGAGAGCCCTGGCTTTCAAAGCAGCAAGCCGCCGGATCTGAGTTCAGTTACAGTTTTAAAAGGTAATTAAATGCCACTACATAAACATTTGTATATTGACAGATAAAATACTTATGCCTACAAAATCTTACCCAATTAAAAATATAAATAAACTCCTAAATTTCAAAATAACTTCATGAGGATGAGTTAAGAAATTATGGAAGATATTCAGAGATACTCATTTAAGAAAATTACTTACCACCTTATCGTCTCCAGGGGCTTCTGTGTTTGATATAATTAAATTTTGCTGTGCCAAATCTTCAGGAAAACCTTTCTTTCTGGCACCAACAACTCCGCATACTAAAGTTAGCAACACAGCTGAGTTTGAAAAAAAGTGAATATATAAAGTTTAATGTACATAGAATAAAATACCAATCTTTTGAATCTTATCACTTAAGATGCACAGGAGGCAAATAAAGCCACTAAGCATGGTGTCCCATGAATCATTTTGACCTTTCTAAATTAACAGACCATGATTTAGCTTAGAGTTTAAAATTTGGCATGATCGTTTGTATACTATGATGATAGTCCCTTTTAAGAGTTTAAATTCTACTTATCATACTAAAGGATTTAGAATCGTGAGTTTAGTAGTATATATATTTTTTAAATCACTGACATTTATTTAAGACAAAGACTTTAAAGAGATTTACTGATTCCCAAAAGAATGGTTTGCCTTCAGGAAAGTATGACAAAACATTTTTCCCAGAATAGATTCATCTCCAAGTATCTTAATTAACCCTATTTGGTATTTTGTCTATTCAGAATTTTCATTCTACATGATAATTGTGGGAGGTTAAATATGTGATAATAAAACTAACAGTAATAACAACAATTCTTTATAACATTCTACAAGCTGCTGTGCCAAAGCTCCCAAGCTATAGACCCACATCCAGCCCACCACGTGTTTTTTGCATGGACCATGAGCATGGTTTCTATATTGTTAAATGGTTGAAAAAAATCAGAAAGAATAAGAGTTTATTATATGTGAAAATTATATAAAATTCAAATTTTAGTGTCTACAAATAAAGTTCTGTTGGAACACAGCCACACCCATCATTTAAATATTTTCTATGTGGCTTTCTTGCTACAAGGGCAGATTTGTTTGGTTTTGTCTGAAACCACGTGGCCTGCAAAGTTTAAAATATATACTATCTAGCCCTAGAAAAAGTGCACCAGCCCCTGCCTATTCTGTGTGGCCCCTTGTCATCTTTCTGCTTCCACTTTTTGCCCCCTTCTCCTCATCCACTACCTCCCGGCTGCACTGGTCTTCCTGCCATGCCTTGACTTCCCCAGGCATACTCTCGCCTTAAGCCCTTGGAACTGACTTTCCCTCTTTCGGATAGCTCTTTCCTCAGGTAGTCCAATGGACTGACTCGCCTTTTCCAAACATCAACGATAGCCTTCAGTTAGGCCTGACCTAACCACTTACTGAAAATTTCAATCACTTACCACCAATATCTCATACTCACCCCACGCACATTCTTCCAGGCTACAAATCCTAATTATTTTGTTCTATTTTTTCCTCCACAGCAGTTAATTTATCAGTTTACTATCTCAAGACAAACTGTTCTTTTTTGTTTATTTTTTACTGTTTTGTTCTTTCATGAACCCTATGCATCTAGACACAGTTTTTGACATATCACAAGTGTTCAACACATATTTATTTTGTTGAGTTGATGAAAAATAATGAACACTTATTAGAAATATACCATGCACTATTGTAAGCTTTTCACATGCATTAATTAATCACCAGTGCTACCCCATAAAATAGGCTACTATAATTATCCCCTTTTACAAGTAAGGAAACTAGAGCACAGTTAAGCAACTTTCCCCAGGTCACGGGGCTTACAAATGATAAGCTGAGTACAAACCCAGAGAGTCCAATTCCAGGGTCTTGCTCTTACTCACTACCCCTATCACTGAACAAAGAACAACAGCTAATCTAAGCTGGAGGAATGGGTGGGAATAAAAAGAGAGGAAAAGATATGGTGCCATTGGGAACTAGACAACTGGTAAAGAAGAGGTTAGTAGAATTGAAAATTAGCAGATAATATGGAAGAAGATATATTGCTGAACTCCCATAAATCTGAAGCTGAATGGTGAGAAGGCATGAAATGAAAATGCTTTTTAGTGAACTTTCATATGGCAGAACTTTTGGGTTGTTTTCTAGAATTAAAAGGGGTAGTATTATGACCAAAAATAATAGTTTTACATTGACAAATTTAGAACAGTCTAAGGAATTTTCAACAGTTCTGTCCAAATGTGAAATCTTATATCTCAGAAAAGATCTTGCTCCTCTTACAGAAAATGGTCGATCACAGCTCAGGTAATAACACAAAAAGAATTTGTAAAGGGGACTCACACCTGATGCATGGTTGGACAAATTTACATTTTAAAGACCTTTTCCTGCATTCAGGTATTTATTACATATTTTAACCTTAAGTAAGGAAAAGGACTTACAGAAAAGTAGTGCTATACCCAGCAGTATTGCCAGGATTGCCCATTTTCCCAGTGACACTCCTGCACTTCTTAGAGTCCTCACACATTGACTTGGATGAGTACAATCGCATAGATTGACTTTCAGGGTTTTTGTTGCAGATTGACCTTCTCTATCTTTTACAGTAATGGGAATATTATATTCATCAAGTGCAGCATTTTTGTGATATGAAAGACGAGCAGCTGTATCTAAAAGAAAATAGAAGAATTATATTTTTAATGAACATTTATTCCTCCCTTAGCATTTGTTTCACCACACTTATTTGTAAAGATCTTATTCTCAAAGAACCACCTGCCACATGAAAATAAATAAAAGTGGATGACTAACTTTTTCAAGCACTAACATTACTGTATATGTGTTGGTCATTATAACTTTTTAGAGAGGAACTTAAAGAAACAATGTGACATTGGAGTGACCCAGTGACATTACAATGATATTGAATGTTTTCTTACTTATTCCCTTATCTACAAACTAAGAATGCTAGATTGAGTTTTAACATACATTGCACACATTTTTCTGTAGTACCAGTTTATGATACTCATAAAAAATTAGCACTTATAAACCAAGGATATTTTAAGTTCATATTCTCTTATCCATTTACTTTCTGGTACCCATCCATTATCTTATAAGAAAAGAAAATTTTCCAAAACACAGTAGTGATTAATGCCTTGCCTCTGGAAGTAATCTCAATACCAGAAAGCTAATTAATATCACCCAGGCTAGGTATAAGGCTTACACAAAAACAGCTATATCTGTATCATAATAATACATAGTTATTAACTGTGATTTTCCCGCAACAGTCTCAATACCTTATTTTAATGACCTTATTATCAACTGACCAAAAGCTCTACACACTTTAATTACAATTACAACTTTCTTAAGTTTTTGCCATGCACTAAGTAGAATGACAAAGTAGCATAATGCATATCTGGGAGTCATCTGTAAATTCTAAGCTATGCTTAAATGCACTGTTATAATTGTAAGAACTTCAAAGATTTTTGGCTGCATCTCATATCTGAAGCTTTCCAGGGGAATGTGAATCACTGCTTGGGTTTCTCTTGACCCTTCAGAATATACTGTGTCTCCTTCAAATTCCTGTGCTCCCTCAAGGTCACAGACTGAGCCACAGTCATGTCTCCTTTATTCACAGGAGGACATCAGTTTCTCATTTTCTTTGTCACTCAAGTCTGTCCTCTTCAAATTGTACTCCTAACTGTAACTAATGTTATTTTGAAGACATAAACCTGGTTACGGTCTTGCCTTACTTGTACACTCCCAATGCACACCTTTGTCACCTACCGCACAAATGCCTTTCTCTGTGGCCTGGGACATAAGGCTCATCACCACCAGGCTCCATCTGTACTTCCACCCATTCTCACAGTTTCCTGCTAAAACACTCTAAACTCTGAAAACATTCATTTCCTCATAACCCAAGTATTTTCCTTCTTTATGCATATATATTAATGAATTATTGATTCAACAAACATTTATTAAGCATTTAGTATCTACTAAGCACTGGGCTACATCCTGGAAAGACAAAAATAGATTACAAATGCCTTGAGAAACTCACGTATGAATTGGAGGAGTGATGTGAACAGATGATAAAACAACATGAAAGGAACTATAATAATGGCAGCGGAAGATCAGTGTTGATCCTACTTTAAGAAAGATTTCTTAGACATGAGCAGCTGTGTTGGAGACATGTCTGCCTTGTTCATCTCTACATATAGAGATTATATATATACAAAATCTCTGGATTATATATATATGTACACACATATATATACACACATATATATAATCCCAGGTCTGGAATACTGCCTAGTATATAATAAGTGCACCCTAAACATTATGAATTAATATCAAGTGAAGAAATAAAAAAGGGGTATTCTAAGTAGAAGGGATGGCGTAAGAAAAGTCCAACTGAATGAAAGAGCATGACATAGCAACAAACAAGCCATGAACCATGGCTGACATATAGACTACTACAATCCTTGGAAACCACTGTCACAGAGACTACCATGAAGGCTCCAGTGTCAGACCTCTGTCCGTAACCCACATGTTTCCTTCCAAAATACCATAGAATGCTTGTCCCATACACCCAGATTCCTCAGTTCTGCAGTCGGCTTACAATCAAATTTAAACTGCCTGTCTTTCACTCGCTTTTTACCTCGCTGGAGCTACTTTAAAAACAGCAAAAAAAAATTTCATGATTAGTTGCCCAATATTTTAACATAGCATTTTTGTTGGGCTTCTAAAATATGTTAATGAGAATCAATTTTACATACTTCATGTGAGTAAACAAGTAAATCCATTATCAGTTATTTCAGATCATATACATCATTATTTTTTATTGAATACCATTAACTCTGGAGAGGGTCCACATTCTGCTGATTTCTGAAGAAGGGTTTGCCAAGTTGAACTCAAATGGAGCACCATGGATAGGCTCATCAAGATCAAAAGCTGAAATGTCAGTATATCCCATCTTTGGTTTGCAAATTACTAGATAATCTTGAAGTATTTGTGGTGCATTATCATTTACATCTTCGATGTTAACTACTAGTGTTCCAGTACATGATTTACCATCTAGGAAGAAAGGAAAACAAGTTAGTTCAGGTAGTTTGTCAAGTCCTTCATAGTTTCCAAAGAAATAAAATCAGATAGATTCTAAATATGATATATGTTTTTTAATAAACTCTTGATTGTAGAAGAACTGGTAGATATGAACATAGATGGATAGATGAAACTTACAGATCACCTAAAATGAGTACCATCATTGACAATATCAGATACAGATGCCAATAAACTTTTTACCAAAGTAATTGCCAAACAGAAAATATAATTGTCTGAATTTCAAACTCTGTTTCTTTGGGTTCCTTCTAGTATCGATGTTAATGAGCAAGAACATGACTACAGACAAATGACTCTAATCCCAGCACACACCCAAACCACCTAGGGATATTTATTCTAAATGTTTAATGTCCAACCCTGACTGGTGTGGGTCAGTGGGTTGGGCATTGTCCCCCAAACCAAAGGTTGAAGGTTCGATTCCCACTCAGGGCACATGCCTGGGTTATGGGCTACCTCCCCGGTTGTGGGTGTGTGAGAGGTAGCTGATGGATGTTTCTCTCACACATTGATATTTCTCTCCATCTCTTTCTCCCTCCTTTCCCTTCTCTCTAAAAATAAACAAAATCTATCTCTCTCACCATATAGATAGACGATAGATAGATGATAGATAGATGATACATAGATAGATAGATAGATAGATAGATAGATAGATAGATAGATGATAGATAGATAATAGACAGATATAAATAAAATGTCCAAACTAGCTCCCCATCCAGGTATTTTGATTCAGTTGGAGTCATGTAGTGCCCATGTAGATACCTTTCTTAAAGTATCACAAATTATTTTAATATCAAACCAGGGTTCAGAAATTCTGGGTTACTTTAAGGAACAGAATTCAAGGAAAGAATCATTTTGACCTAATAGCAGAGTTATTTAAAAGCTCAATTTAAAATGACATAAAGAGTCTGGTGAGGATACTTCCTTAGTCCTAGATTTCAGTTTCATCTTCATGCTCTAACACAGAGTCTGTAAGCATTTTTAAGGTCTGCCATGCTGGGAATATAAAGATAAGTAAGACATGGCTTCTTGTTTCCAAGTGGTTTCATTTTGTTAGATGATTAAGAGAAACAGGAGGAGTTTTTAAAGTAATTTCTAAGAATCCCATATACTTATCACAAGAATAATTCTGCCCAAGAATAGTTGCATTCTTCTCCTATGCCTTTAGGAAACACTAGAGTAAAACTTTTTTGGTTTACCTTGGTCTATGGCCATGACTGTGACATTATATAAGCCATTTCTGGGAGTCGGGGCCTCCCTGTCCAGGATTTTGGAGGTCCTGATTGACCCTGAATTTTCATCAATGGTGATCCACTCTTCAGGATCACGCAATTTTTTGTACCTGTTAATTAAAAATAAAAATAGCCTTCGGTGATATAAAACGTATTAAAGTAAGTTACTGCCGCAATTGTTTCAAATACATTATCAATGTCCGGTGACAGATTTCTTTGTACCTTAAACCACTGCTACTTTTCGTTTCAGGGTCATAAGCCTGGTAGCCCTTGATGCTGGTCCCCTTTGCTGAATTTTCTTTAATCCGCACATATTGGGCTGCGGGGTTGCATTCAGGCCCTTCATCCTGGTCCTTCACGTGAACTGTGACCAAAGCTTTGTTCATGGTGGCCCTGGTTGCAACGTCTCTAGTAAAAGGAGCTTCATTGCTTACTCCGATTTCCAGGACCACTTGCTGGACTTCCTCATAATTCAGTGGCTTTAAAAAGAAATACACGTATTTCAGCATAAGTGTGAAACACATCTGATATTTCCAATGGCGTGTGAACTTTGGTCAGTATGACCAGTGCTGCAAACACTCCATGTTCCCATTTTGTCAATATTGACTTTTATCCTTTGGTGAGGAGACAGGTGGCTATTCACTAAGCCTTTAGGCAGGGCGGGCCAAACGTTTCTGCAGGTGGTTTATAGAGTTACAAAAAGTCAGTTCTTTAAATATTTTTATGCTTCATTCTTACTGAGAAAAATTATTCTGAACCTGGAGATAATGCAGAGAGATGACAGCGTTCTACGGTGCTGTTTTAGTGTACTGACAGACCCGTTTAAAGGTCGTCTGAAGCTACAAGAATGAAATTTTGCTTTGACTTACTATTTACTACTGACGAGGGCCCAGACATTTTACAGCTCTTTTAAAATTAGATGTCAACATGAGCAAAATTGAAAATGTCCAACGATTTTACTTTCTCTCTCATAGAAAACATATCCCCAAAACATGATCTAACTGCCCTATCGGGCATAAAACTGAGCAGTCATTTCTGAGGTATCTGCATATGCTTTCCACGTGGCTGCACCAGTCTGCAGTCCCACCAGCCGGGCACAAGAGTTCCTTTTCCTGCACGTCCTCATCAACACTTGTTGTTTGTTGATTTATTGATGATAGCCATTCTGACAGATGTGAGGTGATATCTCACTGTGGTTTTAATTTGCATTTCCCTGGTGATTAGTGACGTTGAGCATCTTTCCATATGCCTACTGGCCCTCTGTATGTTCTCTTTGGAGAAGTCTCTATTCAGGTCCTTTGCCCATTTTTTAATTGAATTGTTTGTTTGTTTGTTTGTTTGTGAAACACTAACTTGAAAGAATATATGCATTCCTATGTTCATTGCAGCACTATTTACAATAACCAAGATTTGGAAGCAGCCCAAGTGTTAGCTATGGTACATTTACACAATGGAACACTACTTGGCCATAAAGAAGAAGAAAATTTTACCCTTTGCAACAGCATAGACAGACCTGAAAAACATTATGTGATGTTAAATAAGCCAGTCAGAGAAACACAAACACCATATCATGTACACATATGTGAAATCTAAGAAACGAACTGAACTAGCAAGCAAAACGGAGACAGGTTCATGGATAGGAATAGGCTGACAGGCTGCTGGGTGGATGGATCGAGAAAAAAAGAGAAAGAGAACTCATGACACAGACAACAGTAGGGTGATTGTGGTGGGGAGGGGGTGTGAGGATGTAAAGAGAGTGTAAGGGGAATAAATGGTAATGGAAAAAAATACAAAAAAAAAGAACAAACTGCAAACAAAAGTGAGCAATTTTTTTTCAGATTTTTCTTTTATCAAAATCCATCCATGTTCTCACTTCTTAGGAAGCTGCTTTTTCTTTTTGCTGGTTCCTTCATTAATGAGTTAAGTGAAACTTTTGCCCATGCTCACTATCTATTTTTATGAGAATTATGTTTTCACAATTTGAGAATTATAGTTTATACTAAACTATATCGGTAGTTTATCCCAAGAAACTCTCCCAGTGAAAAGAGAGTTGAGTAAGAGAAATATGATATGCTTAATGGTGCTATCATTCCCATCATCCCTGTTTTTCAGAGCAGGAAAGTGGAGAACAGGCAATAAACTGACTTTCCCACTGGTAAGACTCCCCTCTGTGCTTGGGTCTGAAGCCGGGTAGGCTGGTTTGCGTTCGTTTCTGTCACCACCACACTACAATCTCTGCTACTCTGCTCTGTTTCATTGGTCTACTAGCCAATAAAAATGTTTAAATCCATCATTTGATTATAACTGATTTTCAGACAGTAAGTCAGGTAAAGCCCGTAAAACACTCTTCTGCATTGGACTGAGAGGTTGAAGCACTTTTTCTCTGATTCTTTCAGTTTATCAGAACAATCACTGGCTGAACATGGAACAAAATCAAAACTGATGAGTAAAATTTTTGTTTTCATCCTTTCCCCACACCTAGGTATTATCAGCCTGAGATACTAACAAGAAAATTTCTGAATCTTAGAATCCACAAAATGCATGTGAAATGTTTTGATTTTTTATGACTATCCCAGAAACTGGAAAGCCAAAAGGAAAAACGAATTAATACCTACTCGTTGCTAATGAACACAAATTGCATGCATTGGTGGGACCACGCAGAGCCTCTGCTGACAATGAGAAATGGATGGAAGTTTCAGAAACAGCTGTTGCCCTGAAAGAGGTGCAGTTAACAGACCCAGAACCAGTTGCTAAATAAAGCCTTAGAATTTTTTATGTCATTTTTCAAGGCCTAAGCTGCTGAATGTATAAGTGACTTAACGCTATTTTAAGTCAGAAATTAGAAATCTGCTGGCATGAAATCAATGATTAATTTAAAAAATAAGAAGAATTATCTTCCATCATGGAGTGACTTTTTGTTTCATCAATCAAAATAAATTGTTCGAAAATGTCTTATAGCTGCATTGAGATGGTACCAATTCCCTAGGAAATTAAGTGTTTCTTTGTTGCGGACTAAGGACTCCCTCTGTTGAGAATGAGTACGGACAACAGCTTCCCCACTCAGACCACAGGCACTGCTGCTGCCACTGCTGCAGAGATAAAAAGAGACAAGCCAGCCCAGAGACAGAAAGCTTATCCAGGACTCAGCTAAAGGCTGTATCAACTCTGGCTCTCTGGTCCCAGAAAAGTTATCCTCTTTTTAAAGAAGAAAGGTATCTTTTTATGGAAAATTATAAACGGTGGTACCAAGAACACATTAATACTTTTTAAATATAGTAATATCCTATAGCTTACCAAATGCTTTCCTTTTCATTATGTTGAATAGCTACCAGGGAGGCAGAGAGAGGTATTATTTTTTACAGATAATACAAAGGCTAACTTATATCATGTAAGGAATAGTTGAAAGGCGTTGCGAATATTTATTCTAAGGAAGGTAAGTCTCAAGTGGAAATAACAGCCTTTTCAGAGGAACTATACCTGTTCTGTGTAGCATTCACAATAAAACATGGATCAAAGACATAAGATCTAAGGAGAATAATTTAGGCATAGCAGGAATAAGGACTTCTGAGAATCAGCACTCTCTAAATATAGAATAAGCTGCCAATCAAGATATGGAGATTCTTATAATTGGGAATGTTCAAGTGTAAGTTAGGTGACTAAAACTAGCAAATAAATTACAGAAGAAAGGCAGGCATTAAAGGGGAACAGTGGAACTAAGGAGACTATGTTCTCTTCCAACTTGTAGAAACTATGAATTGAAGCTATTTAGTTGATTAAACTATTAGCTTATTACAATTTGTTAACTTTCCAAGTTGTCAATTATTCGTTATTACTGTACCTTTACAACACACAGAACGCCTTCATTAGTTTTTTGGTCTGTACTGATTTTGAAATGTCCATTTTCATTGCCCTTTAAAATGGTAAAATTGGCTCTCCAATTGACACTGTTAATTAAATCCTTATCTTCTACAGGCAGTCGTAAGATTTCCACATCGTATGCATTTTCCTCTACCGATACGGCGTACTGAAACAGAAAGAACTCATTCAAAACTTAATTTGTAAAGGAAGCTTTTACGAAGAAAGCAAAATCTTCCTTCTCAAAAATTACTTGTTCTTAGAGTTTTTCCCTAGATTATTTTAAACCATGAATCTCAAATAGTACTGTTTCATGAAGACATTGTTTCAAATGAAAGAAGAATTTCATTACAAATAAAGACTATTACTGGCCTTTAACAAGAGGCCAAAAATTTAAATACTACTATGAACAAATAAAACAGACATATATTTACTATTTAATTTTCTTCAATATATATTTACTTCAAACTATGATATTTATTAATTCAGATTAAATAACAAATGGCAACAGAGATAGATTTTGTAATTATATACTTACAACATTTTGCAAGAAGGTAGGTGCATTGTCATTTGAATCTGTTACTGTTATAAGACAAGTTGATGTAGTCATCAATCCAAAAAATTGACCATCCATGTCTTGTACTTTAAGTATCAATTTGTACTTGTCTACAACCTTAGAACAAAGCATATATTTAATTAAGTTTTGTACAACTTTGTTTATATTTATAAATGAAATTTTAATTGTACACTCTTCTATTGGTGTGTATTCATGCTTTTATTTGCATATTTGCATATGCTCTAAGAATTTGGTAGGCAGGGATAAAACTGAAAGGGTAGGCAGAGATTACATTATAAGGAGCCATACTAAGAATGTAGACTTATTTTAAGTAGCAGGTAATAGAAAAGAGCCTAAATAAAATAAAACGAATAGCAAAGTAGAGTAAGTTGGAAAAAGAGGGGGCCTCAACCCCCAGGAAAAAGGTAATCTACAGAGCGTGAAAGCTACCTCTCTGTTCAAATACTGAGAGACTATGGTGATTGCGCCGGCAGTGGGATGCATGGAAAAGAGCCCAGGTGATCTTGGTATCTGCTCCAAAATGCTATACTTCAGGCGCGTGTGCATCGTGTCTGGTTCATCTCTGTCCGTGGCACAAACCACTCCCACTGTAGTGCCTACATGTTTTGGAAAAAGAAGTGTTAAACTTCCTAGGGTTGTTAAACATGTTTAGGAGTAGCTACATTTTTTTGTATTTAAAATCTATTTCTTGCCAGGGCTATTCCATTTTTACATAATACTGATGATGACTTCAAATTTATAACATAAAATATTTCGATGCTGAGAATCCAGGTGTACTTTTACTTCACTCACAGTTCAAAATGTTTAAGAGTAAGTTGCTAAAAACATATTTAACAGACATTAAAAAATATTTTCAGCACGTATTTCCACATACTGCAATCGCAAACCTAGTTGGAGAGATAAACCCTGGCTCCTGAGTAAATCAGATGTTTTAATTAAACTTTTCATTAACAATTAAATCAAGAGTGATTTAAGATATATTTGTGTGAATTGTCAAGTTGAAATGTCACAACCCAGTCTCCTTTCTATGATGTTTTTGTTTTTTGTAGTCTGATTTGCCTCATTCTTTTCCACCAGCTTAGTAGTCACACACCACTGCCCTCAGGCCCACTTAATCCTCAGGAAGGGATTTCATTATATTTAGCATTTGAGGAGAATCTGTCATCTGTATGGAATATAAGAATATTGCCCTGGGAAAGGATTTCAGGTATCAAAAAATACATACAGGAG
Source organism: Mormoops blainvillei (assembly GCA_004026545.1). Lineage (NCBI taxonomy): Eukaryota > Metazoa > Chordata > Mammalia > Chiroptera > Mormoopidae > Mormoops > Mormoops blainvillei. The sequence goes on along the minus strand of PVJD01006440.1, from coordinate 6,694 downwards.
GTATATTTATAGTATAAGGGTAGTGTGCCAATGCAAATGAAAATGTAATGAGTAGATCCATTTTGCCTAGAATGCTGTATGTAAGGCCCACCTGAGGAATAACATGTATATACATACAACCGCACACATATATAGTCATTGAAATATTGTATTTGAAGGAAAAAAGCCAAGTAAATCTTTTAACACAAGGATATATTAGTTTTAAATAATTTTGTTGCTATAAAGCACTCTTCAAGTTTATATATGTGTGTACACATGTGTAAATATTTATAAAGACATATATAGTATATTTCTAAATTTTATATATATATTTTATATATTTATTTACATTTTATATAGTAGAGAATGTCCAATTACATGCTTACAACTAATGACAAGATTTCTGAAGTGGATTAATATGAAGACATGAAGTAATAATCTTTTTACCATAAGAAAATAAATGTTATTTATCTATCTTTTCATAGAAAAACTTTAGGATCTTTGTAAGGCATAACACTTTCTTCCTACAATTTTATTGATAGTCAGAAAGACATAAACACTATTTTAATTCTCTGGGTAGAAAACTGCTTTATTTATCATACAAAATCTTCCTAAAATCTTGAAAATTCCTTTCCATGAATGTTATATGTCAATATTAATTGAGTACCCTTTGTTCAAACCATCTGTGTTTGACTTAAGGCAAACTTAAGAGCACCTGTTAGTTCAGAGTATCTTTAGCCTTAATTGGTCTGAACCTACTGGTGTAAGATACTTAAAATACCCTGGGCTAATCTGGGCATCAGAGTGTTTTGTCTTTGATTTTTCTGTTACTTCCAACAAGAACAAAGTCTTCAACAAAGAGTCTGAAACCAGTCACCTCTCTTTGAAAAAAGAAAGTAAAGTCATAGACTTGTGAACCTAAAAACCTTATAGGTCATCTAATGAATTGAAAATAATTAACTCATTTTACAGGTCCGAGAATTCAAAGGTACCTCCATGAATTCCCACAGTCAGTTAATAACAGATTCCAAATCAAAAACTAGGCTTTCTAAACTCCCAACCAATGATTTTTATTTGTGTAATTGTACAATGTGAGTAATAAAGAGGTTGACATCTATGGCATCAATTATCAAAGTAAAAAATAAAGGGGAACAGCAAGCATAATAATGCAGTGAAGATCTAAGTAACTAGCAGAAACCTTGATGGACAAGTTAGCAAAGTCGTCCTTTACGACTGAGTCCACATTCTTTCAACTTTGTTGTGAGTGGCTATTCTCCGTATTACAAGCCTCAGAAGACATCATGAATGCCACGTTAAAAATCCAGCTAAACTGAAACACTTTGGTTTTCCACATGTGAGAACAAGTTTTTTGAATGGAGAGTATGTAAGTTCTGCTAACATTATAAGGTAGTAAGGAAGTAGTAAGGTAATAAAGTAGTATGTTTTAAGAGAAGAAACAATAGAAATAAGAGCTTTAAAAAATTGTATCATTAGTGGGTGTCATTCAACACCTCCCTAAATAAAACCTAATTAAAAAATTTATATTGATTTTAGTTCTCTTATACATTGTACCCTGCATGTTCTTTACTTGGAGGTGAGGATATCAATAAACCTACATAATGATAACATGAAATAAACTATATGAACCAAATACAGTGAAAAGCTTAAATAACTGTCATCTGCTTTTATAATTATTATAAGATTAACAACACCACGAACTACTATACTATTCTCTCAGTTGCACACTGTATTTGGTAGGATTACATATATTCTATAAATACATACTGGTCCAATATCACCTCAGGATGATCAGCCTTGACTATAAAAAACTCAGTATCTCAAAAATGTACACAAATATATTTAACATAATACATTTCACTCTTAAAAATTGTCTTACCATAAAGTCTAAAAGGAAAAGATCATTCCAAGTCTAACATGGATAAATTTAAATAAATAAAAGCCCTGAACCGCTCTACCACACAAAGAAGCTCTGATAAAACTGAAAAGCAACAATACACTGAGAAAAGATTTGCAATGTGACAAGTTACTACCCTTACTATGTAAAGAACACTTTTAAGCAGATTTTAAAAATAGTTTTACAAAGATAAACACCAAGGAAAATAAGAGTAAAGGAAATGAACATATATTTTGTTTAAAAAATCTACAAATGAGCTACAGGAAATATGCAAAAAAAATTTTTTTTAAATATCTTGCCTTACCAAGTCTACTACTTTCTGGAACTTCGAAATTGTAAACTTGCTCTGTGAAAATAGGATGGTTGTCATTCTCATCCTCCACTCTGATGGGCAGTGGAAGAGGCAGGTCTGCTGAGTACCCGTCTGCTGTTGTTGCATAGGCAATCAGCTGAAATGCAGGAAAAAGCCAGTTCAATGGCCCGCTGACATAAGACTCTAGCAAGGGAGAACGCTATGCTTTGTTTACTACCGTCCCTATGAATCGTTTCAATAATAACCCACTTGATTTCTATTCCGTGCTTTTTCAATCATCAAAGCATCAAATGGAGAAACACTGAAGTGTTTCAGTACAGTAAGGAGGATCCAGTATTTGGCAGAAATGTCTACACTTCAAATACAGTGTCACAGTACAGTGCAGTCACAGATAACTGTAGATTAGATCAAGAAATTAAATGTGAACATATAGACTAGGATTAGAGTCTGTATTCTCTCCATAATCAGAAAGTTGTATTGGAGAAAACAATTAAACTCACTGCAAAGGGAAAAATCCCTATACATCATCTAAATAAGCCCATGATTTCTGATCTTGAAACTATCAAGCCCTTTTATTGTTTTACCTCATAGATCACATATTTTTAAGGGTTTTTCTAACAAAATCCTAGTGCCAATTTTTGCATTTCTACCTAATTAAAGGCATTGCAATGCTGAAAACAATGTATTTCAACATATGATTACAGCACTGACTTGATAATTTTCTAACTAAAAACTAAAAAATGTCAAGTGGTACAGATCAGCCACATTTGTTTACTCAGATCTCTTTTTTCTTCTAGAAAGAGAATTCCTTTTTCTTATGGGGAATCATTGTCCCTGTACCACAGGGATGACCACGTGACCCCACAGCATTTAGCATATTACACCAAAAATCATCTGTGTTACTCTCCATTGACTGTAAGTTCATCCATATGAGAATACTGACCTATTAACCCTTGTTTGGGTTTGGTCTCCTACTTCTGCTTCCTAATCTAGTTCTCAGACCTCATGAGAGACCATACAAGTAGAAGAAAGACAACAGAAGTAGAGCAGAAGAGGGAAGGCTGTGGCCATGTCCTGGAGAGAGGAGATTGTGCCCTGACCAGTGAGAGTGAGGGTATCTCATAAGCAAATACCACGCTTGGAAACTTATTGAAATTGACATTCAAATACAATTAAAGCTCTTTGCTTCATTTCAGGCAACAACAGAAGTTAAGATAACAAGCAGAAAGCATTAAAAAATATTGCATAATCTATTTCCTTTAACTTTAAGATACCCTCTAAGAAGAGGGTATAAGCAGATAGAAAAGAGTAGATGAAATATCAGAAGAAACATGGTTTAATCACTTAAAGTCATGTATATCAATAAAACTCCTACATCAAAAACATCATATTCTTCACGATCCACAGGCCCAGTACAATACAGATTTCCAGTGTCTTTGTCTATGAAAAACAAATTTAAAGGTTCTTGGTCAACTCCACGTCCACTTATTGAATAGAAGACGGTATAGTTCTGTGCGGCATCAGACTGAACCTAAAAGGAAAAAAATATATACATATAAAAATATTAAAATTAAATTCTGTGAAAATGTTAACTTTTAAAAATATAGTTTCATGTTTACATTTTTATTTTAAAGAGGTGACTTTAATAAAATAGTCACAGGTCACTTCATCAACACACAAGGCAGTAACAAACATTTGGCAAGATTTTTTAAAAAACTGCTCAAATTTAATTAAAACAGTAACCCCCCCCAAAATCTAATTACAAACAATAGGCAAATTTTATATTTATTAATTTGGCAAAGATAGAAAAGAGCACCAATACCCATTGTTGGCAAGAGCGAGGCAAACAGGGACTCTAACATATGGTGAGGGGAGTGCTAATTGGAATGTTCCTTTGGAGGGGAACTGACAAAAAGTAAAAGAATGAGTGATGAAAATGAACAGGAAAGTCTCTTCTTGGTGGAGGAAAGAGGAAATACCAAGGGACCAGGGCAGGCTTGTGCTTAGAGTGTTCAAGAAGCAGCAAGAAGGCCACTGTGGCTGAGAGAGCTGGGGGAAAGGGGTAGGAGATAAAGAAGGATGCTGTAATCATGTCCACATCGGGTAAGTGATTCCAAGGACATTGGCTTTTTCTTGGAGTCAGATGAAGAGGTAATTTAGACAAGAGTAATATTATCTGACTTATATTTTAAAAGGATAATACTGATGTCTTGTTAAAACCAGACTTGGACGGATAGGTGAGGGAAGAAACAGAAAGATCATTTAGAAAGCTACTCCAACAATTCAGGGGAGAGTGGTAGTTTGTTAGACTGGCATAGTAGCAGCAGGGGTGGTGACAAGTGGTTAGATTCTGAATATATTTAAGATATATTTAAGATATATTTAATATATTTAAGATATAGCCAACAGAATTTGCCAATGTGTTGGATGTGTGGTACAAAAACAGAAGCTGAGATTGACGTTATCTCAGAGGATGCTAGGATCCCTTAATGTCTACTCAGTAGATGAGTGGATAAAAAAGCTGTGGTACATTTATACAATAGACTATTACTTGGCCATGTAAACAGAAGAAAATCCTTTTTTAAGTATATTTTATTGATTATGCTATTACAGTTGCCCCTTTTTTTCCCTCCCCTTTATCCCCTTCATCCTCTTCCACCCAGTACCCCCATTCCCTCCAGCATTCCCCCCCTCAGTTCATGTCCATGGGTCATGCATATAAGTTCTTTGGCTTCTCCATTTCCTATATTATTCTTAACCTCCCCCTGTCTATTTTGTACCTACCATTTATGCTTCTTATTGCCTGTGCCTTTCCCCCATTCTCCTTCCTCCTCCCCACAGATAACCCTCCATGTGATCTCCGTTTCTGTGATTCTGTTTCTCTTCTAGTTGTTTTCTTAGTTTGCTTTTGTCTTTGTTTTTTAGGTTCAGTTGTTGATGGTTGTGAGTTTATTGTCATTTTACTGTTCATAGTTTTGATCTTTTTCTTTTTCTTAGATAAGTCCCTTTAGTATTTCATATAATAAGGGTTGGGTGATGATGAACTCCTTTAACTTGACCTTATCTGGGAAGCACTTTACCAGCCCTTCCATTCTAAATGATAGCTTTGCAAGATAGAGTATTCTTGGATGTAGGGCCTTGCCTTTCACGACTTTGAATACTTCTTTCCAGCCCCTTCTTGCCTGCAAGGTTTCTTGTGAGAAATCAGCTGATAGTCTTATGGGAACTCCTTTGTAGGTAACTCTCTCCTTTTCTCTTGCTGCTTTTAAGATTCTCTTGCTATCTTTTGGAAATTTAATTATGATGCACCTTGGTGTGTTCCTAAAAGAAAAAAATCTTAACCTTCTTCTACAGCATGAATGGACCAGAAGAATGTTATGCTAAGTGGCATAAGCCAGTCAGAGAAAGACAAATGCCATTCATCAGATTTCACTTATATGTGGAACCTAATGAACAAAATAAACTAACAAAATAGAAACAGACCCATAGATACAGAGAACAGACTGACAACTGTCAGAGGGCAGAGGGATTGGGGAGCTGAGTGAAACAGATGAAGGGATTAAGCAAAAGACAAACAAACAAACAAAAAAACTCACAGACATAGAGGAGAGTACGGTTCTTACCAGAAGGAAAAGGGGATTAGGCAAGATAGAAGAGGGTAAAGAAGGGATAAATGGTGATGGCAGGAGGCTTGACTTGGCTGGTGAACATACAAATTCAATATAGACATGATGTAGTATAGAACTGTACAGCTGAAACCTATATAATTTTATGAAATAATGTCATCCCAATAATTTAATAATAATTGTTCTCAAAAAAATCTTTGTTAGTACTAGAATTTATGGCTCAACACAGGGTTGCCCTAAAGAAAGACATTTTTCTGACTCTCTCACAAGTGTGGTCACATGGAAAAGACAGGTCAGTGGAATGTGAACAAAAATAATATGTGCAAGACCCAGGTTGTGCTCTAGAAGGTAGAAGAGTGTGTTCTTTCATTTGCACATAGCAATGAACCATCTTGAACACGCAGGGATGGCCGAGCTAAAAATTAGAGAAGCTCAGGTCCTTAGTGTTTTCTCAGCTTAGACTCTCTTTACCAGATCACATATTTACATGAGAAGAATAAAGCTCTGTCATGCTCAAGCCATTACAATTTGAGATCCTGGTAAAATGCAGTCATACCAGTATCCTATAAGAATAGAGGAATTAAATTAACTGAAAACAATTGATGGATGTATTAATTTGGGGCTCAATATCTATTTCATCCTTCTTCTACTGTGTTTTGTTATAGTGTACTTAGAGTGATTCAACCAAAAATTTTCCATTTTCCAGAGTCTTTTGAAATCAGAGCTCTGGATTTAAATATAGACAATTGAGTGTGCTTGCATGAGACTTGGAATCAATAAGTGAGGTAGATGTCTCATTTGTGCTGTTTTTGTTGGCATCATTATTTATCTCCTCTCCTCTCCTCTCCTCTCCTCTCCTCT
>PVJD01006439.1:0-98444 GCA_004026545.1 Mormoops blainvillei | reverse complement strand
CTCTAGAGTTATTTCTAGATGTAAAACTTTATGGTGAAACATGGTACAGAACTGCTTCTCCTGTAAGCAAGTCCAGAGAGTACTTTCCCTTGGATTACCTTGTCCCTGTACCAAGCTTTTACTGGCAACTGGCATCTTTCAAAGCTAGGGGTATATCTGACCTGTTAGACGCATAGACAGAGCCTGCCTGCAAACCTGGCTCACCCCTACCAGCCCCACCACACCTGCAGCACAGCTTTTCCCTGGAGCTCTGTGCAGAAGGCGCGCAGTGTAGGGGTAGAGCTCTTTGCTGGGACTAGCCACGGACTGAGCCAGAGAAGAGTACAGAGCAGAGCCATGAACACATTCATGGATCTCCTCCTGTTTCTCCCCACCGTCATCTGCTTCAACTTGGATTCCTTGGTGAAGATTTTCATTCCACGGAAGAGAAATTCCATGGCTGAGGAAATTGTTCTCATTACAGGAATCGGGCACAGGATAGGTAGGCTGACCACCTGTGAATGTGCAAAACAGAAGAGTAAACTGCTTCTGTGGGATATAAATAAAGTAATGGATTCATCTGCTCTGCTCATCTTCCAAAGTCACAACTTAAAGACATATGTTTAAAAAATTACTTGACTTAGCATCTACTTACCTTTGTATTTTTCTTTATCGAAGTTTGATAACTAAAGCCCCTGGGCCCTTATTTCACTTATGCCTCAGGATGGTTTGGTGAAGGAAACATATTGGTGCCTAGGAAGGCAGTGATTGTTATGACGTGACACGCAGGTCAGTAACACAGACTCAGGAACCAGGTTGCTTCCGAGCTATTTAAATAGGACTGTCATGGAATTTCTCTCCCTCGGCCTCAGTTTTCTTTTCTCTAAAATGGCGATGATCTCTCACAAAATGGGCAAGCATGGCTTGGCCTGTGTTCAACCTGTTGAGCAAGGGATGATTTTTTTTAAAGATTGTCAAAGCAAAAACCAACCAAGCAAAAAAGAACACCAGACAGAATCTCTTAGTGCCTCCCAGCACATGACCACAATTCTAAAATATTTCCTACCTTTCTCTTTAAAGAAAAAAGTTTGTCAGCCCCTGGGCAAGAGGATTAAATGGGTGAATATTTTAAGTGCTTAGAACAATGTCTGGCTGTAGTAAACAGCAGTTAAATAAAACTGACAGGCAGTAAGTCAGGTTTCTCATAGGCGATTGTATTTTTCTTGTACATATTTGTAAGCCCTACATTAACTACTCAAAATAAAACTGAAGTAAGTGAAATTTTGTGTCATTTCCCCTGAACTTGTGAATTCTGGTAAAGCTATGAAAATATACATAGAAAAGTGTTTATAGGATTTTAAGATTAAAAAAGTTGTAAAAATTTTTTTGGAGTCAGATTTTCCACAAATCACAATGATCTCAACTGCCATTATATTATTACTCTCTCATGTTTTTTATTATCATATCTAGTTGGTACCTATTTTCTTAAGACCTTGAAAAATGTCTCTTGAACTTAGAAAACTACTTCTCTGGCTCTTTCTAGAGAGTGAAGAATACTATACAAGACAAGGCTGAAACATTTGTATGTAACAGATATAGACATATACATAATAGAAGAGTTGATATACATGAAAGCGATTTGGCCTTCAGTTTGGTCCTTGAAGAGATCCCAGTGAATTTTCTAGAAGAGGGTGCGATTTGAAAATTGAAAAAATCATTATCTGCTCTTCTCAGACATTTATCAAAAAATATAAATCATTGTAAGTCCATGAAAAAGGTTTGATGAAATCTAACCTTTAGATCTCTTTCGAGATGTGTGTTTTTAGGGAGAAGACTGATTATTACATTTTTTTAATTTAAAATTTCCAGTAAACAAAAGAAAAGCAAAGTTAGAAAGAAGTAATAATAAAAATATGTAAATAAGATTTTGCTTGAAGGATGTCTTTGAATCCTTGACTTTTGTGGTTAAACGTTTGTGATATTAAAGGATCCACCACAAGGCTACGAATGCAACTCAGATCTCTCCTGGACTTGCAGAATGTGCCCACTGCCTTTGTGTCACAGAGGGTTTCTTTTGCCTTACAGATGAGTCACATTAGCAGTTTGCCCTCATTTCAATAAACCATTGCTTTAGGAACACTGAGACCAGTGGAGCGAACAATGAACACTGGAGTTGAAGCCAAAGCAAGCATTTCGCTTACGACAAGATGAGGCATTACATTTTGCAGTGCTCTAGCTCAGTTAAAGCATCTCATAAAAGTTCTGGTTACTACCGCTCTCTACCAGCTTTGAGTCTAGAGACAAAAGAGTGTGTAGTGGTTCTTTGTAATGGAAATGAGCGAGCTACTAGCTAAAGCCTAAATCGGTGAACCACGCTGCCACCCTCCCTCTACTTTTCTGCAAGCCCCCAAAGTGCTCTGAGGGGATAGGATATGGGCTTAGTGACTAAGTGTCCTAGTCTCTGAGTCTGTTCTTTTGGATTTCAGGCTGCTGCTCCAGGGTTTAGCTCACCCTAGTGAAAAATGAAGGACCTAGAGAGATGACGCAGGCTAAGGAAAACCACCTGCCACTCATTTGGGGACCGCCCCAAATAACAGCCACACCACTACCATCCCAACACACAGGAAAGGCGTTTCCGGTGTCCTCACCCCTTCATCACAGAGAAAACTGTGAGAGGGGAAAAGTATAATTGTTAAAGCCTTACAATCTTCTCTACAAAAGTCAACAGATGTCAGAATTTGGAAAGAATTCTACTTTTCCAGAAATGCAGATCAAGAAACATCAGGGCAACTTTATCTTAGAAAAGAGGTCTTTGAATTTAGGGTGAAAAGCAGTTGCTCAGTTTCCACGACCTGGAATTATGTGTAAAGTTGTTACACAGGTGAGAATCCATCCAGGGCCCTTGCTTGTTTTCCCTCCCACACACTTGAAGAATGTAATATTATATCCCCAAGACTAGTGGCACTGTCTCCCTGTGAAAGTCTTCCTTTTTAAAAAAGGTTTTGTTATTCTATTACAGTTGTCCCAATTTTTCCCCCTTTGCCCTCCTCCACCGAGCCCACAGTCACTCCCCACACCATTGTCCATGTCCCTGGGTCATTCATACATGTTCCTTGCCTAGTCCCTTGCCCTTCTTTTCACCATTATCCACCCCCGCCCCCACCAGTCGCTGTCAGTGTATTCCATGTTTTCATGCCTGAAAGTCTTCCTCAGATAAGGATTCTTCTTTCTCCTCCCTACCTAGATTCTAGACAGTGTGATCTGAACCATCAAGAGAAGTTTGGTGGGCAGGGGTATATAGTTTAAAATGACCACTAGTTTAAAATTTCTGCTTGATGCTTTACTGCTTATTACATAATCCGTGCTCAATAAATATATATTAAATAAATTGTTGAGTTTTCTTCTCTATACTCAAACATCTCCTTTCATTACACCACAAAGAGCAACATCTTTCAAGCACGCCTTTAAGCTGTGACAGGAGCCAAGTGTCAAGAAGCTCCCTCCTGAAAACCTCCAAACCAAGATGGAAAGCTGGAAAAAACATCATTTTTCTTCCTTTGGTGCAAAATGGGTGTTAAGAATGTAGGGAAACAAGGTGGAAGCACAGGACTGATATGAGCATTCCCTGGCAGAAAAGTCAGGTGTAATTGCTTTGTGAATTAGGCCAGCAGTCTCTCATAAAACTTCCTAAGGAGGCGGCGTGGGGAGGGGAGCGTTTTAAACATGAATTTCAATCTTTAAAAACCTTTCTTCTCCAATGCTTTCTTCTGCACTCTTGCTCTCTAACTGGCCTACATCTTTGTGAATTTGTTTTTTCCAATGGCAGCACAATGTTGAGGAAAACTCAGCAGAAAGCAGAAACTAGGGACCACTGTGTATGCGTTTGTGGTAGACCACAATGACCGAGAAGATATTTGTAACTCCAGAAACCGGGTGAGACTGCTGGACACAAGCTTCTTCAAGTGACTGTATCCACTGCCACTGGCATGGAAAATGAAAAGGTTCTTCACGACAGCCTGATTTCAAATCGATTTAGCCTCTGCTAACTGAGGTGGCTGTGTGAATGTACATCCTCCCATCCAAGGGAGGATGTATACTTTTTCTTTGCATCTAATCCACACAACTCTGCCTATTTGTTGTTTCATATTATTAATCAACTTCACTCTGATCAGAAGCATGAGCAGTGGTCCAGAGGGACAGAGGAAAGATTTATCACCAGAAAAAAGGATCACTTTCTAGTTTCATTTTAGTTCATTAGTAGTCCAGTAATTTTTAAAAAATTGTTTCCTTGTAGGATTTCATTTATGTAGGTATTAACCCAGTTTTCTATAGAAAATGTAACATCAATAATTTTATAATAATTTTTAAAAGAGTAAATATCAAATACAATGAATGAAGCATTCTGATAAACTATTGCATCCTTTAATTGACTCCCTATGATAACCCTATTAACTCACTTGACAGAGGAGCAAATTGAGGTTCAGAGAGGTGAAGCCAGATCATGGTCCAGAAACTAATAAGTGGTGGAACCACAATCACACAATCATTACTTTAAAAGTGTTTGGGCAGGCCCTGGCTGGTGTGGCTCAGTTGGTTGGAGCGATGTCCCGTAACTGAAAGGTTGCAGGTTCAATTCCCAGTCAGGTCACGTACCTACACAGCAGTTTGATCCCTGGTCTGGGTGCCTACGATCCCTGGGTGCATTTAGAGGCAACCGATGGATGCTTCTCTTTCACATAGATATTTCTCTCCCTCCCTTTCTCTCTCTAAAGGCAATGAAAAAAATGCCCTCAGATGAGGATTTGAAAAAACTGTTTGGTCAGAACTTATATATCAATTAATCAATACAAATATTAATTTCACTTTACTGATAAATTTTAAAATCCATGATGTACTGGGTACTGAAATTTTCATATTAAAAAATGTTTATCCTAGCTTTATGACAGTGCTTCCTTTGAATCTACTATTTGGGTTAAAGTGCTTTCCTCCCTGAGCTCTGAGAAATTTCATTGACTTAAATAATGAACCTAATCCCTGGATGATATCAGAGCCAAAACTTCGATTGTGTTCTTTCCATTTTAATGAATGTGTTCTTTCCATTTCAAAAGGCAAAGAAAAAGTACATGATGTAACCATTGTGGTGAATAATGTTGGGACAATCCAACTGATCACCTTATACCAAGGATGAAGAGATGACCAAAACACTTGAGGACGTCTTGGGTCCCATTACCTCTGCCACATAATTTCTCTCTACCATTCAATATTTTGATTGAGTGACCCATGGAATACAGCCACTGGATGTGAAAGTATGATGATTGTGTTAACCAAACATCAACATGGTCTTGCAAGGGGAAGAGTGTGGAGAGCAGGTGGCATTTGTTCAGTGAATCCTGGATCATTTAAAACTCTAATTTGGTAAAAAGGTAAGTTAATTTTCCTGTTTTAGTTAATTAAAAAATAATAAGAACGACAAAAAGAACCAAATCTTTTTCTTTTTAATTACAGAGTACAGCCTGTATTGGACATAGATGAAGTTGCAAGAAGGTTGATAGACGGAATACTTACCAATAAGAAAATGATTTTTGTCCCATCGATATCTTTCTAACACTAGAGAAGTACAGCAAAAAACACCTAAAATACTAAAACGTTGATAGAGCTTACGTTATGGGGATAATATAATGCAAGTAAAGGCCCTGCCAAACAGAAGTCAGATATTAAAGGCTTAGGAAGCAGAACTTATGTAGGATGGAAAAAGATGAAAGATGAGTATGTACCCAGAGGAGGTCATCTTTCAACTTTCTTCTCAGGGAAACTCTATAACAAATTGAGATTATATCAGTGAGAAAACAACTACACTAACTTCATAGCCCTTGGCCCTTTTAGAAACAAATCCATATAAACTGTGCTAAAACTTGGAATAGAACAATTCAAGAACAGGGGAGAAACTACATTGCTAATCAATATCAATCTTCCATTTTAGCTTAAGTAGACTAACTCAGCATAACCTTGACCTTGGAGCAACATCATCTCAAGAACTGACTAAATTATTGTCTTGGTGCTGAGCACTGTAGCAAATGAGTTTCATGGGTTCCTACACTCTTGTGGCTTAAAACAGATCATATTAATGTGAAAAAATCTGAAATCATAGCACATTTGCGTATGACCAAGACAATAAACATAGTTATTCTGCCAGAGTTGGAGAACAGGCGTCCCTGTACAATAAGGAGGAGTCTCACAATCTTTGGTATTATTGTGGAGCTGTCATGGTGATTAGTACTCAGTGACAGAGACTTACTGTTAATCTCCTTTGCCTGTAGTTCTTTTTGCAGAAATAGACAATTTTGTGAGCAAATGCAATTACAAGCATGAGGGTTTCTGTGTGAGGGTGGTTAAAAGGCCTGCGCAAGGGCTCTTCTTGCGCTTCCCTCTTCCCAGCCAGGCCTCCCCTGTCCCTCTGCCGATTCCTCCGTCTTCCACCCTGCCTACCTTCCTCCCCAAAACAGGAAAATATAACTTGCATTAGTCAACAATACCAAAATGATTTTCAGTGTGACTTTCTTTATAAAATATGTCTGCCTTTAAAAATAAAATTTTTAATTATATTTGATTATGCTATTACAGTTGTCCCAATTTTTCCCTCTTTGCCCCCCTCCACCTGGTACCCTCCTTCCTTCCAGCAATCCACACCCCCCTTAGCTCATGTCCATGGGTCATGCATATAATTTCTTTGGCTACTCCATTCCCTATACTATTCTTAACATTCCCCCAGTCTATTTTGTACCTACCATTTATGCTTCTTAATCCTTGTACCTTTTCCCCCATTCTTTCCCTTCCCCCTCCCAGCTGATAACCCTCCAAAAGATCTCCATACGTATGATTCTGTTTCTGTTCTGGTTGTTTGCTTAGTTGGTTTTTTTAGATTCAGTTGTTGATAGTTGTTATTATGTTGCCCAAATATTCATAGATTTGATCTTTTTTTTCTTAGACAAGTATCTTTAACATTTCATGTAATAAGGGCTTGGCTGTGATGAACTCCTTTAGCTTTACCTTGTCTGGGGAGCACCTTACCTGTCCTTCATTTCTAAATGACAGCTTTGGCAGATAAAATAGTCTAGGTTGTAGGTTCTTGCTTTTCATCACTTTGAATACTTCTTACCAGCCCCTTCTTGCCTGCAAAGTTTCTTTTGAGAAATCAGTTGAGAGCCTTATGGGGACTCCTTTATAGATAACTCTCCCCTTTCCTTTTGCTGCTTTTAAGAGTCTCTCCTTATCTTTAACCTTTGGCATTTTAATTATGATGTGTTTTGGTGTGGTCCTCTTTGAGTCCAACTTGTTTGGGACTCTCTGTGCTCCCTGGACTTGTATGTCTATTTCCTTCACCAAATTGGGGAAAGTTTCTTTCATTATTTTTTCAAATAAGTTTTCAATTTCTTGCTCTTCCTTGTCTCCTTCTGGCACCCCTATGATTTGGATGTTGGTAAGTTTAAAGTTGTCCCAGAAGTTCCTAAGCCAGTCTTCATTTTTCTGAATTCTTTTTTCTTCCTCCTGTTCTGACTGAATGCTTTTTCCTTCCTTGTGTTCCAAATCATTGATTAGATTCTTGGCTTCATCCCCTCCACTGTGGATTCCCTGTAGATTTTTCTTCATTTCACTTAGTGTAAACTTCATTTCTTCCCTTATGCTTTTGCCATATTCAGTGAGGTCTTTGAGCATCCTCATCACCAGTGTTTTGAACTTTGCATCTGATAGGTTGGTTATCTCCATTTCATTTAGTTCTTTTTTCTGGGGTTTTGTTCTGTTCTTTCATTTTGCCCATATTTCTTTCTCTCCTTGATTTAGCAGCCTGCCTGTGTTTGTTTCTGTGTATTAGGTGGAGCGGCTTTGACTCCCTGTCTTAGAAAAGGCACCCTGCAAATTGTGTGGGATGGAGACTTAGGTAATTACCAGGACAGGACCACCTACTTCACTGCTTTGTGGCTCTGTGTGGGAGGAGGGATCAGAGAGGGGATGCTGCCTGGCTTCTGGAGGTTTGCTCGTCACTCACCCCATTTCCAATCACGTCACCCACTTCCCATATATGACTGGCACCCTTCCAGCTCTTGCCCTATTGGTGAATCCAAGAGTAGTCAGGCTTGCTTACATTCCAAGTCCGTGTGGGACTGTAAATGTGCTCTCTTGAAAATCTGGCAGTTTCTTCTGCCACCCCAACCACCACTGATTTTTACAGCCAGAAGTTATGGGGATTTATCTTTCTGGTGCTGGAACTCTGGTCTCTGGTCTGGCCTGAGTCCGGGATCGCTTACTTCCAAGGTATGCCTTTTGATTTATTTCCACCACTCATGAGTGTGGGACCACCTGTTCTGCCACCATAACACTGCCCCTCTGCACCACACCATGTCACTGCACCTCTCTACCCATCTCTGCGACTCCACCCTTCCTACTCATCTGGATGAATGTGATTTCCTTAAATCTTTCTTTGTCAGACTTCCATACAGCTCCATTTTCTGACAGTTCTGGTTGTTATTTGTTTTGAGATATAGTTGTAATTCTCTCTGTGGTTGCGTAACGAGGTCAAACATGTCTACCTACACCTCCATCTTGACTGGAAGTCCTCTGTTTGCCTTTTTATACTCACTCATAAACCCTTTCAACTGCCTATGCATATCTTACCCATCCTTGAACACCCAGTTCTCCTTTTGAAGCTTTCTTTCATTATTCTAGCCCATATTAACCCTCCCCACAGTTACAGCTCTTTATTAGAGGTGCCTCATATTTTTTAATCACTCTTTCATAGTGACCATCTTGGTCTTTCAGTGAAACAATAAGCTCCTCAAATGTAGTAGCTATTTTTAAAGTACTTTAGTCTTCCTTATCATAGAATGCATAATAAATATTCAGTAAATACTTAAGGAGAGGTAGAGGGATGGATGGAATGGATTCTAGTGGTGTCTCCCGGTGAACTCTTAGCATCAGGATTCACTGATAGTTTCTGCAACAAGCCGAGACCTTCAGTTTTAGGTCTTCACTCATATAAGATCTCATATAAGATTTTTATTAACATAAAATGAGAAGGTGGGAAGACTGGTATACAGCAGTGCTTTCTTTATATTTGCATAATATTTGAAGCATGAGTATTAAAAGATATACACACACAAAAGAGAGGTAGACATGAAGGAAGACAGGAAGAACAGAGGAAATTTAAATGCAAAGCAGACAACTCTCAGGGCATTTTAACTGACAACTAAAAATTCCAGTGTCAAACATTTTAATTGAAATGTTTAAATTTTTTTCCCATACAGATTTCTCCCTGAGCATGCCATGGCATCTATAAATCATGTATAAAATATTCAATCTGAAGCAGAGGCTGTCCACAAAACCAAAAAGAATTAAAAAATTAAAAAATAAAGAAGCTCCAGCCAGAGATGTATACACCTTAATGATGGAAATTCTAATTTAGAATGTATGCTTCAAAGATTTATTTCACATTTTTTCAACACTATTAATACTAAAAACATTGGTTTGGCATTAGCAGCACTCGAATGAAAACTCTAATTACCTAGCTTTTTATTTCTCAAGAATATTAATGTAGTTTTAATACTCAGACCTATTTTTTATTCCACGCCTCTTAAAAACTTCTATTTTTATATAAACATACTTAAAGGATCATTTTTCTTTGAGATATTTCATGTCTTTTCTTTCTGTTTAAAGGTGAACAAACCAACCTCCTTGAGAGTAAATACAAAGAACACTTATTTACACAGGGAAGATTTAAGACTGTTCTCAAAGTGGCCTTCCAATCAGTAGTGAGGTCACAAAAGGTCAACAAGTACACAGTGTGAGTTAGTGGTTAAAGGTCCAGTTTAAGCTGGCAACTGTGTTCCAAAGGACAGATTTCCATACTTCTGTGATATTTAACCTTTGGAAGATTTCTCTAGCCCGTCCCGTTTTTATCAGCCCAAAACAGTACAACAGTATTCTGGACTTTCTGGATCCTGTCCCTTGCATGGTTCTTATATCGACCAAGAATGGACCCTACATACTTTCCGCCCTTTCATAATCTCTTAAAATATTGTAATATTAAAAAAGGTGACTATTGTTTGAATCTCAGAGTATCAGGGATTTTATAATCCCATAATAACCTCTTTCTTTGTAGTTTATGCTTTCACATACCATTAGTACCAGAGATGTTTAAACATTTTTGAGCTTCAAAAATGAAAGCTAATACAGGAAAAGGAATAGGCTAGCTACCTAATACTTGACAATGGGTCTGAAAGATGGAAGAGAGACAGTGTTTTGTTTTGTTTTTTAATTGAAAGGAAAATCTGACTCCCACCACATCGAGACTAATTTTGTGTTCTGTGTTTTTCACATGCGTTATAGACGGCTATGATATTCACTATCCTCTTGTTTTTATTTAAAACAAATGATTAAAAACTAATCATTATTAGAAACAATTTCATGAAAATAAATATCTCGTGCTTTTTAAAAATAACCTCTTGTAGTTGTACCACAAAGAGTTTTGATTTCTTATCTCTGAGACTCTGTGAGCCTCCTTCAAGAAGCAAGGATCCGAATGGTGACAGCTAGATCTTGCAGATGTCAAGGGGAGATGAACCTGGGTTCCTCTCAGCCCTGGCTTCTTTGGCAGCAGAAGTGTTGGTTTATCAACAGAAACTTCTGCAGCTCCGTCTCTGTGTGGCACTGAGCGGAGTGCTACTGTTTTGAGATTTTTTTCTCTACTTGACAATAACTTTTGTTCATTGTATTCTTTTAATTCCTTGCCTTAAAACTCAGAGCTTTCTTAGTAAAGCTTTAAAATACGTTATTTTAAAAGTATGATTACAAAACTTAAAAAAAGAAATATGTAAAGTGAAAAATAGCCTTACCACCACAAACCCCATTCCCCAGAGGTCAGGCTGTTGACGCACAATCTTCCAAGCTTTTTCTGATGAAAATACAAACATACACAGGGTGGGGCAAAAGTAGGCTTACAGGTGTGAGTACATCAAACAGAGTTTATTCTTGTATTATTATTTATTAATCATTTGTTATTTTCCATATGAACAACTGTAAATCTATTTTTGCCCCACCCTATATGACAAATACATTAAGTTTTTATCGCATGTGTTACATAAATAGATCAAAGAGATGCCTGTAACTTGCCAGCCTGCCACAAATAGCATTTTCTTTCAGTATATAGAATTTGACATTATCATTTTTCATGGGCACACAGTACTAAATGGCACTATATTTAACCACTCCCTTAGAATAGACGTTCAGGATGTGTCTAGTTTTTCTCGGTTTGTTATTCACTGAGCAACACTTATCGAGTATCAGCCAGAGTTCCAGTCCCAGGGAAGTATCAGCGAATAAGGCAAAGTCCTGCCCTTAGTGGGGCTCACACTCTAGGAGTTAGGACAAACAATAAATAGGCTACAAATATTATGAGAGAAAGCATTTAAAATAACATGGTCTGGGGAGAACTTTCTGAGAAAGCAACATTTGGGGGTAGAAATAGGTGTGAAATGAAGGCACAGCCCATGCAAGTATCTGGCGAAACGAAAGTGCAAATTCTCTAAAGAAGAATAAACTTTTTCAAAGAGCTGTATGAGGCCCATCGAGGCCAGATTGGAGGAGCTAGGGGGCAGGGTTGCAGGCGGTATGCTAAGAGAAGTAGGCAGGACCCGATTACAATTACTGGGACCACATAGGCCGCAGTAAGAACTTTTTTTATTTCTCTGAGTGTGAGAAGAAGCCACCTGAGGAATTTGAGTTGAGAGCAGACCCAATCTGACTTATGTTTTAAAAAGACACTGCTCTACCTTGTAAAGAATTACAGCAGAGTGGTCAATGAGAAAAAAGAACAGTTATGGGCCAGTTTACCAGTGTAGAGGAAAGGTGACAGTGGCCCAGTAGAATGGCTACAGAAGTAATGGTAAATATTTGGATAAAGTATTTGTTTTTAGAGCAGAACAAACAGGGCTTGATGATGAACTGATAATGGGATAATGGAGAGAGGTCAAGGACGCAGCCCGGGATTTTGTACCAAGCAGCTAGAATAATGGAGCTGCTATTGACCGAATAGGGGAAAGACAAAGAATAAGTAGGTTTTGAAATATGTTTAGGGGTCACGGGGGAAAATCAGGAGTGAGATTTTTGACATATTAATTTAAGGTGTCTATTAGACAACCAAGTGGAAATGCAATAAATGTGCTTTTACACACGTTTATTAGTTTATGCAAATATTTTATAAAATACATTACTAAACATACAAATGGCAAGCCAAAGGATAAGATCTTTAAAACTTTGGAGAAATACTGCCAATGTGTCATCAAAAAATATTTATAATGATTTACAACCTGATAGAGGATTTCCATATTGCTCTGAGTTTATTCTTTGTGGGCAGAATGAAAATTTTTGTCTTCTTTCCTTGGCATATGAAAAAAAGAGTAACTTTTTTCTCATAATTCTCCATCAATGTTCAGTGTTTCCCATTGCATGGGTATAATTAATAGGCCATTTTGTTACCTTCAGCATTTAGCTAATTAGAAAAGAAAGGGGAGTAAAAGTAACTAGGCACTGAGCTTAATGAAATGGGGAGTATAAGCCTTCTTGCTTAGCCAGGAAGCTACAGCTTTTCATCCTCCAGGGGACCACAGCACTGTGCTCCACCAAGGGGCTTAACACCCCTCCTTCCCCTCTCCACTACTGGATTGTTGGGGGCTGTGGGGGGAGGTGCTGGGCCATAAAGGACTGTCAGTCTAACTAGAGGGTTGAGGGTGCGGACCCACCTAAAGCCTGTGAAAGCCTGGAAAGTTGATTGGTCATTTTAAAAACACACCTGGTCCAAGCTAACATAATCGCAGAGGAACAAAGAAGCTCTCTCTCTGTCTCTGTCTCTGTCTCTGCCTCTGTCTCTGTCTTTGTCTCTCTCTCTTGCTTATGACTTTCACTCTCCTAGGCAATCAACCATCTTCTATGCATAACCATGTGGCTTTAGCAGCCATGTGGCCCATGGCTTTGGGGACGCCACACATGAGCTCCAGGTGGCAGCCTGAATACTGCAGCATGGCAATGGCCTGCAGCTGGAAACACATCCTAAGCTAGCCGAATGCTGGAATGGACTGGACCGGACTTTAATATGAAGCAGAAACTCTGGACACTGGCTTTTGTCTTGGCCTTGCTGAAGATAAGATTGGACTTTTTCCATGGTGAGACAAAGAGGGATGGGACACTGGGAAGTCGGGATGGGAACTCCCTTAATTTTACGTCATCAATAAAATCTAGCACGGAGCCCTATCCTCCCATGTGTATCTCAAGAAATTCTTTTCCTGGTGACACTGCAAGAACTTGTTTTCCATTGATAACAATTTCATTTGTCTAACTTGATGAGCCAAATACTTACACAGAGATTTGCAATCATGAAATCTCAATGCTATCTTCTATGGTTTAAAATGCCTTTGACTGCCAGATAAGAAAAAGCTAAAGGAGTTCATCGCCAGCAAAGCAGTATTATAAGAAATGTTAAAGGGACTTCTTTAAGAAGAAAAAGAGATCAAAAAGAGGGTCCACATCCTCTAACCCTCTAGTTAGACTGACAGTCCTCTATGGTCCAGCACCTCCCCTCACACGCCCCAACAATCCAGCAGTGGAAAGGGGAAGGAGGAGAGTTAAGCCCCTTGGTGGAGACAAGTAATAAAATGGCAGTAACTAGCCCTGGCTGGTGTGGTTCAGTGATTTTAGTGCCGGGCTGCAAACGAAAAGGTCACCAGTTTGATTCTCAGTCAGGGCACATGCCTGGGTTGTGGCCCAGGTCCCCAGTTGGGGGTGTGCAAGAGGCAACCAATTGGTGTTTCTCTCACATATCAATGTTTATCTCCCTCTCTTTCTCTCTCCCTTCCCCTCCCTCTGAAAATAAATACTTAAAAAAAAAAAAGAATGTTATAACATTAACAATATGTCTTTTGTTTTTCATCTTGAACCCTTTAGGCCATAATGATTATATTCCTATAATGTATCTTTTTCAGTACTGACTGCACCTTGTCTCTCAAACACCACCACCAGCAGCAGGGAGAGTATTGTGAGCATAACAAAATGAAGAGTTGCATTCACCCAAGGAAGGTCTCTTTCTCATTTGGGACATCTTAACATCAACCAGGGAGAACACAGCATCACATCAATCAGAAGGGCTCATTTGTGTGGTGGATCAATGGTCTTGAAAGCCCTCAGAAATGTAGGTACAGCCACTTCCAAAGGATTGTTTGACCCATGGTATAGAACCTACAAAGGGAATGAGGTGACTGTGCTAAATGCCAATGGAAAGGGGTATAAATACATGTGGTACCACCCCAAAAGCACTAGAGTGTTACATCCCAGAGGTGGCACCATGGTTAGAACATAGGTAGTGAGAGTGGATGCATGAGTCCACATGTGGCCTGGGCAGTGGACCTTCCATAGCGCAGAGCCCTGAATTAGACCTGTGCCCAGAGTGAATGAGAATAATCCCAAATTAGTATGTCAGCATCACTCGGACAGCCCAGTTTCACATGATCCTGCAAAAGAAATACCTTGGTGACCAGTGCAGCAGTTTTCTTACCAGGTACCTTTCCTACAACTGGGGCCAGAAACAGAGGCTGAGGATGACCAGAGAGACAGACAAACAGCACTCCAAAGTGGGAAAGAGGACTAGAACCAAAGAGAGACTTAGAAAATTTCAAAGAAGACACTCCAAAGAGCAAAGCTCCCTGAGGCACAGGGCTGGGCCTAGGTCCCCACTTGTCCAGGTCTAAGAAGAGTCATGCCAGGTTCCTCCAGATTTATGCATAGATTAAGGGGGTACCAAAGTAAATGTAAAGTTAAAGAGAAAATTTTGAGTTAACCTCAGATATAAATCTTCTATCATGCTTCTAACAATGTTTCCAAAGATGAGACAGACGTCCAACATTGAAATTCTCTATTTACACGGGGCTTAATACCCAAAAGACCATTCCCGGGATTGCCCTGTGTCCACCCATCATGGCCGTCACATGAAAGCAGATCGGAAACTCAAACTCTTGGGCCCCACCCAGCCTTGTATAATCAGAATTGGAATTTTTAAAAAAGATCCTTAGGTGATAGATATGTACATTAAAGTTTGAGAGGCATTGCTTTTTAATACATTAGCCTTTAACTTAGGGCAGCATCATGTCAGAGGTGGGCTATCTAAATATATAATAATTATAACAAATTCAACATTTTCCTCTGTTTATTTCATCACAAATTACATGAGAAACCAGAGAGAGGGAATTCCAGCCCCTGTGCTAAGGGTGCCCTCACACCACTTTTTGCTTCCTCTTATATGTAAAGTTTTTTAAATAGTGTATACCTCTTTTTCAATTCACATCTTCAAATATACCAAATGTTTTGTTGAAACCCCCTTCTTTATTTGATTGGATATTTATACCTGCTCAAATTTGCTTATCAGCCACTTTCAGCACAGATGAGATTGTAGAAAAGTTAAGTGACACGTATTTGATGGGAATCATCTAGGTTTGTTCAGGTAACAAAATATAAACTGGGTGGGTGGCTTATAAACAACAGAGATTTATTTCTCACAGTTATGGAGGCTGGGAAGTCCAACAGCAAGATGCTGACAGATTCGATGTCTGATAAAGGCCATTTCCCCCTGGGCTCATGTGGCTGAAGGGGCGAGGGATTCCTCTGAGGCCCCTTTCATGAGAGTACTTATCTCACTGATGAGGTTTCTACCCTCAGACCTAAATCATTTCCCAAAAGCCCCATCTCCAAATATCATCATATAGGGGGTTAGCTTTGGACATGCATTTTGGAGGGACCCAAACATTCAGTCTACAGCAACGATCTCTTATAGTAACAGTAATTACAGGCAACTTTCAAGGAAGCACATTCTCACTTGTCCAGGACGCAATCACCTCCCATTCAAAGTAACCACAAACCCAGCGTGGGTTAGAGAATATTCACAAATTCACATCAAAACACTCACAAAAAACAAAATCATTTCTCTATTGGGTTCCAATAGTGATTCACTATGTCAGTAGAGACTTTGTTACTTTTAAATGTGAAGCTAAGTTGTATAATTAAGACTTAAATATTTCCAGGCAACACCTCAAAATCTGAATTGCTTATTCCACTATTTAATTCTAATAACTAGGAATTTTTTACACCTTCCCTTTTCTGATGACTCTTTACTCATTAGTTCATACTTTGTCTGATTATTTTGGTGCATTTAGCCCTCTGCTTCTCCTCCATCACATTCATTCTCTTCTCAGCCCCCACCCCCCCACCCCAAGCTCCTGCCTACTCTCCAATCTGGTCTGGGAACATACTCCATTTTTAATCACCAAAACTATCCTCTATTCCTATGTGGAAATAAAAGAAGGCCAGTCTATGTTGAATTCAATTTGCAATGTGACTTAAGTATTTCCAACAATATTGTGGTGCTAATCTTCCTTATTATCTAATAATATTGCAAATGTGAGTGTTCCTTTTACCTTTAGTGAATTCAATATAGATTATACCCAAGATAAACAGATTACACCAACATTCATACTTTTTCAAACCAAACAAGACTTTTTCATACCAGAAAAAAAGCTATTTGCTCAACGTGAATTTCATTCAGCAGCTTTCATAGGAAATTTAGGATACTAAGCTGTAGAAAAATCAGAGATTAAGATGAGACTCTAGCTTTAAAGAAAATTACAACAGAGCAGGAGACCAGGCACACTGTAAATAACTGCTCACCGAAAGAAAAACAGTTAGTGCCCTTGAAGTTACTAACAAAGTGCTTTGTGAACAGAGAGCGTGATGCATCTTGGATGAGAAGGCTTTACCGAGGCGAGGTAATTTAAGGTCTTAAAAAAGGAGGAAGTGCAAGGACTTTCTGAAGAGCAAGTGTATGGGAGTGAAAGTGTGTGTTGGTACAAAATGTATGCTTTAGAAAGTGTATGCTTATGGTAAGTTTGCCAGGATCAACAGTGGCTACATGCCTGAGAATTTGGGGGGAATTAAGCTTGGAAAAGATGTTTGGGATCCAATAGTGCAGAACACTGGAAAAACATGTTGAGGCATTTGTACTTTATTGAGGCAGGCATGAAAAGGTGGTATACATAAAACCATGGAGGTCAAATCAGCAGAGAAGACAAACTGGTATTGACATGGAGGACAAAGCACAGAAGAAAAATAGTAAATTATGAAAAACTAGTTTGTAAAAAAAGAAAAGAATGTGTGCTATTAAATTTCATAATATATAGTCACAAGATAAAACTGTACAAAATTTCAATTGCTGTAAGTGTATTTATTTGAGCCATCTAGTAACTTATAGATATTTATTATTGACCATTGAAAGAGTGAAGTTGATATATTTTAGCTGCTTTTACTTACTATCCTGCCTTATTCCAAAAAAGTTTTCTAGTGCTTTAAGAGTATCTAAAATTATAAAGTGCACAGGTCTAGCAGTACTGAGAGAGTGTAGCAGATTGATAACTTTGCGGATTCAAAACTAAGTATAATGGGGGCAATAAACAGTATTAAAATAACCATAGTACCTAAACATAGAATTACTATATGATCCAGCAATTCTACTTCTGAATATATCTGCAAAAGAATTGAAAGCAGGGACTCAAACAGATATTTGCACACCCATGTTCTTAGCAACATTATGTACAATAGCCTAAATGTGAAAACAATCCAAAGGTTCATTGTCAGATTAATCGGCACATGCAATACCTTTACACAGCATAAATAAACCTTGAAGACATTATGCTAAGTCAAATAAGCCAGCCACAAAAAGACAAGTATTATGTGATTCCACTTATATGAGGAACCTAGAAGAGTCAAATCATAAAGAAAGACAGTGGAATAGTGGTTACTACAGGCAGTAGAGGAGAGGAAAGAGAAAGTGACTGTTTAATGAGTACAAAGTTTCAGTTGGGGATGATGACAATTTTCTGGAGTTGGTGAGCGGTGATGTTGCACATGAATGTGAATGTATTTAATATCACTAAATTGTACACTTAAGAATGGTTTACACAGGGGTGTAATGTACAGCAGAAGGAATACAGTCAGTGATGTTGTAATAACTCTGCCCAGTGACAGATGGTTCCCAGACTTATGGTAGTGACCACAGCATAAGTTATATAATGTCGAATCACTATGTTATACACCTGAAACTAATAGCGTGTGTCCACTCTACTTTAATTTTTTAAATGGTTAAAATAGTCAATTCTATGGTAAGTATATTTTATTACTATATAAAATATAAAAATAATTTAAAATAAAAAAGAATTGAAAAGTGACAGCATGCAAAATATTCTCAATCTTATTGGCCACACATAATAAATATATTTATTTATTGCACAGTTTATGATTACATAATTAACTTAATTCTATAAACCTTTACTGAGCACCCACTGTGTCCCTGGGGTTGTGCTAGGTGGGAACTGGTGATATAAAAAGAACTTTTTTATTTTCCAGTGAGAATGAAAATTGTATTTTTGATTGGCAAGTATAATGCAAAAGAAATTTAATCCTTTCAAATATTGGTAAACTCCTATACTGTGCTTATTTTGCTGAGACATTTACCTACAAGTTTTACATACATTTACTCATTTAATTTTTACAACAATGCTGTGAGATAGATATTACTATTGGCAACAATTTCATATCAGCAACTGTGAAGTTTCAATGCCTTGTCCAAGGCCACACAGCTGGTGAGTGGATGGATGGCGGAGCCACAGCCCAGCTCCAGGGTCCACACTCTTCATACCCTGCCTCTCACGTGAGGAAATTATAGTTGTCAGGTCCTTCCCAGTTCGCCTCTGACTTCTCGGACGGACTTTCTCCACGTTCTCTTCAGGGTCTTCTCTTTCTCCTGCTCCTAGAGCACAGCTGATCCCCTAGGGATGGGTGGAGTGAGAGCACTTTCGGCAGCGGAACCAGACTTCCAGTCTCTGGTGTACATGCCTTGCATCATCCCTGGGAGTGTGACTACGATGGATTTTCCTCTCTGATGAAGTTATGTTATATGACAAACTTGATTTTAAGAAAGGGAGATTTTCCTCGTGAGCCTAACCAAATCACATGAGCTTTATAAAAGCAGAAGATTTTTCTGAGGAGAGAAAGTCAGAGAAATGTGTTCTGGTGGCCTGCGTGGAAAAGAGCTAAACGTTTATTCATTTTGTGAACTGTGTCGGCAGAATGTTGGCTAAACACAGTCCCCAGCCCACAGCCCAGAGGAAAATAGGGATCTCAGTCCTACAACTGCAAGGAAGTCAATCCTGTCAAAAGTAGTGAGTCTGGAAGAGGACTTTGATCCCGGGTGAGATCGCAGCCCTTGCTGACATCTTGATGTCATTGGGGTGAGACCCTGAGCAGAGATCCAACCACCCTGTACCTGAACTTCTGACCTACAGAACTGTGAGCTAATAAATGGTGTTTTCTAAGCCATGGAGTTCTAAATTTGTGCCATTTTGTTATGCAAAAATAGAAAACTGATACAGGATATCATAATCGATAAGACTCTCTTTCTCTGATTAAATAAACACCATGTAACTGTCACCTCCTCTTTCTATTTAAGATGTAAAATCCAATTTTTCTTTTTGTAAACATCTTATAAAACAGTTTTCTCCTTTTCCTGTTTTCCTGTGAAATATTTTTAAAAGCTTTTGAATTGTTTGGGGAAATAGTCATACCTCCAGATATTTTTTTTTCCTCAGTAAGAAAATGTGATGACTTATTGATTTCTCTGAAGAGGCTGAAATCTAAAAGGTAAGATTTTAGCTGACCTGAGGTACATTTCTTTTTTCACATGACTCAGCTAATTCTATAAAATTGTCTAAAATCACCTCCTTTTCTTGCAGGAGGAAAAAAGCAGGTAGAACTTGGACAAGCGAATCAGGCAGCATATATATCCGCTGGTGCTTTTTGTTTCCCTGCTTGCACCTCAGAGATGCAATCTGATAAAGGCAGCGGCCAGGTCATCTCCACTTTGCTGAAAGAGATGTCTCACCGCTGCTGTGCTTATTGATCTTGACTCCTTTTCCCTCTCCTCTCTGGAGGGCTTGGTGGGTATACTTCTGCTGGGGGTAAAATACAAAGTAGAAGTGCATTAACTTATTTGAAATGTTAATTTTGAGAGTCGCATGTTCCTACATCAGTAACATTAGAGATCAGTCCAAAGGAATTTGTTCTTTCCGTCCACATTCATTGAACTCTGCCTCCAAAATGTAAGTCTTCGTTGTGCCCAATACATACTTCACCTAAAGGAGGCAGGCTGCTGGTTTTGACCCGGCTGCACAAGTCCCAGACAACATTCTAGCCATTTTGCTGAGGGAGCCTCAGGGTCCAGGTAACTTTTGCTGAAAAAAAAAAAAGGTCAAGGAGCATTTCTGTCATTCCATGTGATTTGTCACGAAGAGCCAAGAGGCACCTCTCTCCCTGCCTATTCTCAAGCCCTCCACTTATCACTCCAAAGCCCAGGAAGCTAAGGTTCTCTGTTTCCTCTTCTTCTGGTGTTGCTAGTTGCCCTTGGAGGTCAGTAAGGCAATGGATTTCAGAGAAATGAACAGAGTAGTCCATCTGGGCTGTTTTGATTGCAGGACCTCTAGGTTTTATTAGCTTTGGGAAAAGGAGCCTTCTCATGCAGTCTTAGCCTAGTAGCATCTCCACACTGGGATCCGAAGCAAAGCTTCAGCTACTGGGAAAGTTTTTCCTTGCCTGTCTTGCCTTCTTTGATGTTGTGAATGAATAATTAAATGAAAGAAAGAAATTATAAATAATTGTATAACCGTTGTAAATAAATCATTACAAGGTATTATAATTCTATGCAATGACATTTTATATTGGAATTCGATTGTAGTTACTAAGAGAATAGAATTTGAATATGAAATTTGTTTATTACTTTAATAGTGTGGCTAAAGAGTAAGTTTACTGAATTAAGTAATTCAAAAAAAAGACAAGTTGCTTATTGAACTCATTTTACTCAATACCATCTAGAGGAATATTTTATGAAAGTAGTAGGGTAACAACAAATGAGTGAACAAACACAATAAAACTTTATTACCTGAAATACAGAAAAGCATGTAAATTTACATAAAATAGGTATCAATCATGAAAACATTTTTTATTTTTTAGAAGATTATATTTATTTATTTTTAGAGAGGGAAACGGAGGGAGAAAGAAACATCAATGAATGGTTGCCTCTCGTGTGCCCCCTACTGGGGACCTGCTCTGCAACCCAGGCATGTGCTCTGACTGGGGAATCAAACTAGTGACCCTTCGGTTCATAGGCAGACGCTCAATCCCCTGAGCTACACCAGCCAGGGAGTAATAACATTTTTTAAACTAAGCTTCTTTTATTAGAGGAAGGGAGAAGTTATTGTTAATAAAACAAATAAAATTGGGCATTAGGTGGTTATTTTCCCTTGGTGAAGATGTGTATTATTAATTTCGCAGTTGAATTAAAATTTTTAAAAATCCTTCAAATTTTTCCTTAATGAAGAAATGACTAGCTGCAAAGACTTGTTGGATGCAGTATATACTCTAAAGCAGCAGTTCTCATGAAAGCTTTGGCTTCCCTCAAAAAAAAAAGAAAAAGCCCATCCCTAGACACATAATTTTGTATTTACAATGTGTAATTGATAATTTATACATCTGTTTTGAAAGATTTTCTTGATAAAGAAGGAAGAAGTCATTTTTCATATGATATAAGTATGGGTTCTTTTTATCTGACAGTAACAAACATTAAAATATATTTTTTATTTAAATATTCTGGGTGGATATATGCCAAAATATTTCCACTGGGTGGTGGGATTTGAGATGATTTTTAATTTTTTTCTACTGTCATCTCTGTTGTCAAGATTCTTCCAGGGATTTTTAAAAAATTTATTTATTTGTTTAGGCTGGGTTTCTTTTCTTTTATTTGGACAGTTAACATTTAAAATACCAAACTTTCATAAGAGAAAAACTATTTTCATTTTGGATAAAGAATGGTGTGTGGTTATAAATGGTGTTAAGAAAACATTACCCAGTGGTTAGAAACCCTTAAATTTTGGACTTTTTTTTATATATTCATAAAAAATATATAAAAATAGTAAAATGAATCTCATATACCCATCACAGCCTCTGCAGTTGTTAGTTCTTGGCCAACTTATTTGATCTATATTTCTATACACTTCTACCTCTTCTATTATTTTTCTAAATTGTGATAAAAAAACATACATTAAATTTACCATCTTAGCCATTTTTAAGTGCACAGTTCAGTAGTGCTAAGTATTCACAATGTTGTGCAACAGATCTCTAGAACTTTTTATCTTGCAAAACTGAAACCCTATACCAATTAAACACTAATTTCCCCTTCCCTCCTGCACCCGCCCTTTAGCGACCACCTTTCTGCTTTCTGTTTCTATAATTCAGGCTACTTTAGATACTTCATATAAGTGTAATCATACAGGTTTGCCATTTTGTGACTGACTCACTTCACTTAGCATAATGTCCTCAAGGTTCACCCATGTGGTAGCATGTGACAGAATTTCCTTCCTTCTAAAGGCTGCTTAATATTTCATTGTATGTAAATGCTGCATTTTCTTTATTTACCTGATTGCTTTCACCTCTTTCATCTATTATTTTTATGAAATTCTACACGTCACATTATTGGAGACATTCTTTATTTAATAATAATCCAATCCAAGTTAGGCTATTCATACTATGTCAAGTACATAATACAGTATTATATATATCTGGGTATTCATTATGTTACATGATATAAAATTGGGCAGAGGGCTTCTGGCCAAGACAGAGGCATAGGTAGATACGCTTCACTTCCTTGCGAAGAAGGAAGCGAACCAAAAGAAGGATAACAACCAATTTAAAAACAAAAATCAACCAGAATGATAAAATCAAACTGTATGGAAGTCTGACAACCAAGGAGTTGAAGAAGAACCATTCATCCAGACTGGTAGGGGGTGGAGGGGACAGGAAGGGGGGGGTGTAGGGATGTGTGGCAAGGCAGTGGCTGATGGACTAAGTGATCCCACATTCGCGGGCAGATAACCCAGGAGGAACAACTGCAGAGCGAGACAGACCACACAACCCAGGGTTCCATTGCCAGGAAATAAAGCCTCAACACCTTTGACTATAAAAACCTGTGGGGGTTGCGGCAGCAGGAGAAACTACCAGTCTCACAGGAGAGTCTGTTGGAGAGGCCCACAGGGTCCTAGAACATACACAAACACACCCACCTGAGAATCAGCACAAGGGCAGCACCTGAAAGTGCACAATCCACTTGTGGGAAGTGAGGAAAGTGACTGAAAGCGATGCAAGAGCCAAGCAAGTAGCATTGTCTCCTCTCTGACCTATCCCCTACATACAGAGTGACAGTGCAGCAAGATGGGTTGCCCCACCCTGGTAAACACCTAAGGTTTCACCCCTTACAACATAGCAGATACACCAAGATAAAGAAATATGGCCTAAATGAAAGAACAGATCAATACTCCAGAAAATCAACTAAGAGATGAGGAGATAACCAACCTATCACATGCAGAGGTCAAAACACTGGTAATCAAGATGCTCACAGAAATGATTGAGTATGGTCACAAAATAGAGGAAAAAGTGAAGGTTATGCAAAGTGAAATAAAGAAAAATATACAGAGAATCAACGGTGAAGGGAAGGAAACCAGGATTCAAATCAATGGCTGGAACAAAAGGAAGAAATAAACATTCAACCATAACAGAAGAAACAAGAATTCAAAAAAATGAGGAGAGGCTTAAGAACCTCTGGGACAACTTTAAATGTTCCAACATCTGAATCATAGGGGTGCCATAAGGACAAGAGGAAAAGCAAGAAATGGAAAACTTAATTGAAAACATAATGAGGAAGAACTTCCCCAGTCTGGTGAAGGAACTAGACATGCAAGTCCAGGATGCTCAGAGAACCCCAAAGAAGTTGGATCCAAGGAGAAACACATCAAGACAGATCATAATTAAATTAACCAAGATTAAAGATAAGAAGAGAAACTTAAAAGCAGCAAGAGAAAAAGAGAGAGTTATGTACAAAGGAGTTCCCATAACACTATCAGCTGATTTATCAAAAGAAACCTTACAGGCAAGAAGGGGCTGGCAAGAAGTATTCAGAGTCATGAAAGGCAAGGACCTACATCCAAGATCACTCTCTCCAGCAAAGCTATCATTTAGGATGAAAGGGCAGATAAAGTGCTTCCCAGATAAAGTAAAGTTCAAGGAGTTCATCATCACCAAGCCCTTATTATATGAAATGTTGAAGGGTCTTATCTAAGAAAAAGAAGATCAAAACCATGAACACTAAAATAACAACAAACTCACAACTATCAACAACTGACCTCAAAATAACAAAAACAAAAACAAACTAAGAAAACAACTAGAAGAGGAACAGAATCACAGAAATGGAGATTACATGGAGGGGGAGAGGGGAGAAGTATATACAGGAAATAAGAAGCATAAATGGTCGGCTCAAAATAGACAGGGGGAGGTTAAGAATAGTAGGAAATGGAGAAGCCAAAGAACTTATACGTACGACCCATGAACATGAACTAAGGGAGGGCAATGCTGGAGGAAGGGTGGGTACAGGGCAGAGGGGGATAAAGGGGGGGAAATGCGACAACTGTAATAGTGTAATCAATAAAACATGCTTAAAAATAAAAATAAAAAAATGAAATTGGGCAGAGGGCATAATAAAATAAGAAAAAGAGCTTATCGTCGGGTAAAATGTTCAATTATTTTAGTCTACGGATTTGTTGCACTGCTATGGCAGCTGACCAATCTTTCCAGGGCTAAGAGGAAACAAATTCCCCATTTCAGCACTAAAACTGAACAATTTATAGAAGTTGCTTTAATGTGACAATTTCAGATTTTCACCAATATCAGTGTTTGCTCTAATTCCACACACAATGCAACTGATAAACACACTTTAAGGGAAAAATTCTTAAATTAGGAAACTACTTTTACCACTTGTATCTTACTACAAAATCAGTTTGAACATTGAAAAATCAGTGGGATTACTGGCAAAATTTTAAAAAATCTGTGGATTACAGAATTATACAATGTTAAATACCCAGCTTTAATATTTGTACTATGGCTCATGTAAGATATTAACACTTAGAGAAACTGAAGATTATATGAAGCACGACCCAAAAAACCCCAGAATTATCTTCTAGTGGGCAGGCCCTTTGTAGTAGAGGCTTCCCCCATTAAGTGAGTGTTCTAGGAACCCACCTTTATCAGAGCAGCAGTTGGTGGTGTTGTAGAAGATTGTATTCAGCTTCAGGGAATTTTTTTAAGATATTTTTTCAACCTATTTTCCCATCTTGTGATGGGTGATTCATGAGTGCACCTGCCCACCACACACTGAGTGCTTATTTGACCAAAAATGGCATGGCCCCCCAGTGCCCCACCCTCCCTATTCTTCTGATCTCACCCGAGCAACATATTTTTATTTTCCCAGATGAAAAAAGTTCTCAAAGGGAAACATTTTGCCAATGTGGAAGAAATGAAACAAAAAAAGGCAAAAACAGTAAAACGCATCAAAATTGATGAGTTCAAAAAACTGTTTGGAGCAATGGAAAAATGTCTCATTAGCTGTACTACATCAAATGGAGAGCACTTTGAAGATGATTGAAGCTTAAACATGTAAGAATCTATACACAACTTTTTATAAATAAATTCTGGTTTTGGGGGGGATCTCCCCTTGTATTATTTTTGCCACCATTGTGTAAATCTGAAATTATTTCAAAATGAAAAATGTTTTTGAGTGGTAGTTTCTCTATATTATAATTGACATCTTCTCAGGTCTAGCTGGGTAGCTCAGTTGGTTAGAGAATTGTTGTCTGAATGCGCCAAAGTTGTGGGTTCGATCTCCAGTCAGGGCACATGCAAGGATCAACCAATGAATGTGTAGATAAGTGGAACAACAAATTGATGTTTCTCTCTCTCTCTAAAAATCAATCAATCAATCATAATAGTAATAATTGGCATCTTCTGAGTAAAACTTACATTTACCCTTTTAAAATCCCAACTTGATAGATTAGAGATTGAGAAATGCACATACTGTAAGAAGGAAAAATAAAAAGACAATTATCTTGGTCATCCTACATCTGAGCAAACTGCAGAACATGCTGGGAGCTTCCTGCCTAGAGACCTGGCTCCTTTTCTGGTGTGTAAAGGAGGGCCAGGTGCCAACAGCCAAGCAAAGATACCCATCGAGTTCTTAATCTTTGACTTTTTTTCTATAAAAATAGAATTTTTATCTGCAAAAGTGAGTAACTAGGAAAACTGGAACCATGTAGAAGGTAAGATAAATGAGGCTTAGTGTTATTTTAATTTATTATTAGCATAAAGGAAAATATATAAGTTAAATGAACTAACTTAGCCTTCCTAATGATTGGATATAATTGCATTTTCATGAATGTCTTCATGCTTTCTTCCTGTGTGTCTGCATGAGCTTATCAAAAGCTTTCCCTGTGTTCAATCAATCTGAGCTAACACCTGGCCCTTTGTGCAATTAATATCATCTTCGAGCCTGATATTAAAGACCATGAGTAGCTATTAATTTCACAGTACTTATTCTCCAGTAAGCAAGCACAAGTCTTAAAGATAAAGCTCTAGACACCTGAGCCAGGTATGAAAGAAAACTCTGAGCTCAGTTGATAGGGCACAAGGCAAATAGTTGGCCTGAAACACGGAAATAAAGAACAAACTGGCAGTAACCAGAGGGGAGGCGGGAGGGGGATCACGGGGCAAAGAAGGGGAAGGGTCATCAAGGAACATGCATAAAGGATCCGTGGACAAAGGTAACGGGGCAGGGGGTGGACTGAGTGTGGGACGTGGGGGTGGGCAGGGCAGGGGAGAGTAATGAGGGGGAAAATGGGGACAACTATAGCTGAACAACAATAAAAAAAAGAAAATAGTTGGTCTGAAGAATATTCAGTCAAGGTGAAAGATGGGCTAATCTAGAGTAGGCTCTGGAAAAGAAGTCATAGTTCTTATTTTAAGGAGGGAGAAAAAGTAAGAAAAGCCTCTTCAGTATTATTTGCTTTCTTGATTGTTAAGAGACTATGGTTTTCTAGAAGTAGAAAAACTGTGGTAGCAAAGAGAAAGGAAAAAATTATTGTCATGGGTCAGTGACAAAAAATAGATTTTGTCAAGTAAGTAAAGAATTATGAGTAGCCTGATAATACCTGTTATGTTAATATAAGAAACTGTAGCAAATGAACGCCATGTTTCTGGTGGTTAATTAATACAATGAACATTTGTTTCTTACCCACATAAAGGGCCCATGCCTGTGTGCCTGGTCAGAGGGCAGATCCCATGGTTATCTCAGGGTATGGGACCCTTGCTTTTTTTTAGTTCTTCTGTTTTCTAAGATCTCAGTGTCTTCTGAAGTGACGGTGTAAGAGAGAATGGGGAAGCCTCATCCACTTCTAAAAGACCTGCAGCCCCATGCAAATATCCATCAATGGATGAAAGGATAAACAAAATGTCGTATATCCATATGATATTATTCAGGCTTTAAAAACAAAGGAAATTCTTACACATGTTACGACACAGGTGAACTTTGAAGACAACAAGTTAAATGAAAAGCCAGGCCAAAAAGGACAAATATTGTACAATTCCAGTCACATGAGGTACCTAGAATAGTCAAATACGTATAGACGGACAGTAGAACAGTGGTTACCAGGATCTGGGAGAAGAAGGAATGAGTAGTTATTATTTCAAAGGTAGAGAGTTTTAGTTTTGAACCTTCCAGAGGGATAGTGGTGATCATTGTACAATGATGTGAATGTATTAAGCACCACTGTATACTTACAAAGGGTTAAAATGGTAAATTTTAGGGTACATTTTTTTACCAAAAAAAAAAATTTTTTTTAAACCCTCAGCTCAGAACTCATCAAGAGACTTTGGTAACAAATAATCTTTGGCTGGGCAGCTGCTTTCCGGTAATGCCTCCTCCCTGGAGAGGGAGCACAAAGTTTGGGTGGATATCTAGCCTCTAATGTCACGGCTGGAAAGGGAGAGGGGAAAACCACTGAAGCATTCCGTTTAAAAATGACCCCTGTCTGCTCCTCACTCATCTCTATTCAAATAAAATGTCTTCTCAGTCATTATTTGCTTTTAATGTTTATAGTTTATTCTCACCTTTTTAAGTGCTATCTATATAGTTACATTTATTGAACCCTTGCCATTCCCCAGCCCGTGCTATAAATGCCTTGAACCATAGTAAAACTTTGTTGAGGTAGCTACTCTCGTTATCCCTATTTTAAGATAAAGGACCTGAGGTGTTAAGTAACCAGGCCAGAACATGCAGCTGCTGTGTGGCACAGCCAGGGCTGTACTCACTGTCCAGTGCTGTCCATACTCGTAACCACCCTAGCATACTGCCTGCTGGGACTCTGTGATGTGTTGTGGCTACTTTGTGGTCTATTTGGCTCAACTGCTTTTTAATATTAAACAAAAGAGACATTTTACTTTCCTCTCCTTTTAAAAGTCTAAGCTGTTGGCTGGTCCAGGGGGAGAGGGTAGCTTTACTCTACGGTATCACTTACGACTCTTTCCACCTTGTTGTTCCAGCTTCCCCTTGGGTGTACGCCAGCACATCCTGGTCCCAGCCCAAAGGAAGCGGAAAAGAGGAAAGGAAGGAAAGCAGCTTCCTTTTAAGTTCTATGTGACTGGAAGTCACGCGCACCACTCTTATTCCTGAGGCTCAGCCATAAATTAGTCATACGGTCATGCGTAGCTGTAAGGGGGGCTGAGCACGTAGAGTCCAGCTAGGCAGTGTGCTTGCCTTGAAAACTCAGAGCAGATCTGATTGTCAGCGATCTCTGCCATGCATTGAGATCATGTGCTTAATCACCAGACCATGTCTAGGAAGCAGGTACGAGAGGGAGAGTGATTAAAAAGTCTACCGGAGATGCCCAATATCTGTATAACAGTAGGACCAGAAAAATAAATTATTTAAATAAAAATAAGAAAGGGAGAAACCTGTCAATAAAACCATAGATATCTGAAGTTAATCAAAATGAGTGTCCAAATTGAAAGGGCAACTTATCTTTATACATGAGCATCCTGATTGAAAAATTGCTACTAATAGTAAATGAGAAAAGATTTCTACCCAAGTGCATCATGATTAAATTGTGGACCACCAGGGATAGAGATGATCCTTAAAGCTTATAGAAAGAAAAAATGTCCCATTTAAAGGTTTGGGGAGATAATGGCATCAAACTTCTCATAGCAGCACTGGGAGGCTAAAACACTGGGGGGCAATGCCTACAAAATTCTGGGGGGATATAATTTTAAAACTAGAATTCTATATTCAAGAAAATTATCAAAGAAATATAAGGGTAGAGGAAGACATTTTCAGAGATGCGAGTTTGCAAATGTAAGTGCAGGCAGAAATGGGAGCTTGTCGGTCTGCCAGACAGCCTTTCTCAGGAAGTAATCAGAGGATACGCCTCATCAAAACGAGGTGGTAAACCAAGAGACTGTGTGTGGCAAGAATCAGAAAACAAACAGGGACGTGCCGGAGAGGCGACGTTACAGCAGGACTAGAGAGCGACCAGTCCAGTTTGGAGCCACAGGAAGACGGCATCCGCGAGACCATCTCAGCGGGGTTCCAGAGCCGACTTGCAGGGGACTGCAAGGGCTAACTGTTGCTCCTCTTCCCAGCCCGCAGTCAGTGACGTCACGTTGAGAGCTTGAAACCTGCCCTGGTGGGCACAATGGAAGGAAGCCCTCAAAATCAGGATTTGGTCCTCCCGACACCCGAAGAGAGATGACCGTTAAACATTTACCATCTCACTCCTGAGCCTAGCACGTTTGCTCCTAAGTTTGACTCTATGGAAATTTACATTAAGAGGTGTGTTACAAAGCTACTGAGAATTGTGAGAAACTTTAGCCAAAATTTCAATGAAAACTAAGCCAGTGGGAAAAGAGGAGGCAAGTATTAGCTCTAGGGAAAAACAAAAAGTATGCAGTAAATATACTGTGATTATAATGCATTATCTGGCTCAGCCATGGGCAAAATTTATATAATCATAATAATAATGAAAGCATTGAATATGAATTTAATCAAAATTAAAGTATAATTATATTGGAAGAAAAAAGTGAATGGGTTCTCTGTAAGGGAGGTAAAATCTTTTTTCTTTTTTTTAAACTTTTTTATTGTTATTCAAGTACAGTTCTGTCCATTTCCCCACCACCACTCCGCCAGCCGCCCACCCTCGACCCCACCCCGCCTTGACTTTGTCCGTGAGTCCCCCGTATATGTTCCTTGACCACCCTTCCCGTTTCCCTTCGTCTTCCCCTCCCCCTCTCCCCTGTTCACTATCAGCTTGTTCTTTACTTCAAGGTCTTGGAGAGCCTTATTCTAAGGGAAAGAAGGGAGGTAAAACGTTTGCCACTCATATTGGAAGCGGTGGCAGGCATGAGAATGCCTTCTCAGGTCCCCAGCTACAGGGGCCTCTCTGTTGAAGGGTCCAGTTGCCCTCTGAAATCCACCACTGCACTTAAGCAGAGGCCACACTCCCAGTGGGCGGCTTCTAGCCAATGACGGAGAGAAAGGTAAGCCGGTTCCTCGGAGTAGAGGACACCTCTGGTGGGTGACTGCAACTTGAGGACTCCCCAAGGCCTCTTGACCTTTCCTTAGAACTGCTTGTGGTCTAAGGTGATTCCACCCAATCTTCCTCCTTCTTCTCTCTCCTGCCGTAATAAAAACAGCAGGGCAATCTAATAGCATTTCAAGCCTTTCCCTGGTTTCCTCCTCATTTTTTCTCAAAGGCATTTATTTACCCTAATAAATTTCTTGCTTTTGTGACTGCCTCTTGAAGGGTCTCGGCTAAAACCGAAGTCAGTTAATAATACCTAATCACTAATCAAACAGTGGCTATATATACTGTTTTCTTGGAATATGCATGTAAATATCAGAAGCAATAACTATGAGAAGTGTGAGTGATAAAGAGGCACACGTTTTTAAGTTTTTGGCACTGATGGACTTTTTAATATATATATTTAAACTGTTTTTTAGTAAATTGTTTAAAAAGTGAAAGCCCACTCCCACAAACATTGTTGCTTTAGATTATTGAGGCAAACCAAAGTTTCATCTTGACTTTATATTTCTGGCACATGACCCCTTCTACACAATGACTCCATTTCCTTTTTGGGTATCAGGGGTGATTAATCAAACTCCTTGAAGGCAGCTGCTCCTGGAGGTAGCAAAGGAGCTGCGAAGTGCCCACTCTGGGATGGAAAAACTATCGACAACGTCCTTGAGTTGTTTTTATGTTTAATACATAAGGAAGGAAAATTTTTAGAGATGTTATTTTTTTCCTTCCTTTCCTCCCCATTTTGGGTAAGACAAGCCCCTAGGCCTTGCCTTTGGATTTTTGCAAACGCCTGGATTTGGATTTTATACTATAAAAAGATTTATAGTATTAATCTTTTTAAAACTTCACTGGAGCTTTAAAATAAAATTCAGGAGAGTAACTTTTCAAACTTTTAAAAATGTTTTCTGTGGTAGAACAGTTTACTAAAATGTTAATTTTATTATTAAAAGCAATAATAACACCAGTCACCATTTGCATGATAGACTATGCTGAAGTCTTTATGAAAAAGCTACCTAACCCTAAATCCTTACATTTTTTTTTACTTCCATTATTTTTTAGTGGAAAATTCTAGTTAAACTGATAGATTGAACCATAAACTTATCACCATTCCCTCTCATAATTTCTCTAAAATTGCAATGAAGGAAACTTTAAAAAGTACAAAGTGTCAGGATTCAAACAGAAAAGACTACAACAGAGAAGAGAATAAAGAAGGCAGATGGATGAGTGGCGAGTAACTTAGTGGGCCAGAGAAAGCTGAAACCTAACGCCCCAGAGGAGTGAACCAAAAAGAAGTACACTGCTATTTGCACCCAACTTTTGAGTAAGTTAAAGTAAAACAAGAAAACAAATATGATATCCTCAAAGATTCAAGATATAAAATATCCTCAGAACAAGAAAAAAGTGCTATTTTATCAAAGGAACATTTTGAAAACAAGAGGAGAAATCTTGTAAATTAAACATAATATTCCAGATATTAGAAATGCAATAAAAGACGTAGGGGATAAAACAAGGAAATTTCACAGCTATTAAAAGAGACGGAGAGATTTAAAACAGAAGGAGAGAAAGATAAGGAAATAAGAGAACCAGAAGAGTTCTAGAGGATGGAAAGAAAGGGAGGACATTCACAAACAACTATTACCAAAAATTTCCCTATTCATTTAATCGTAAATTCATTTGTTCACTTTTTAGAGAGTTCCTACTATGTGCCAGACTGAATTCTAGGTGATGAAATTCCTAAGTAAACAGTAATGCAGTAAAATTCCTGGTCTCATGGAGCTTACTCAGAAATAAAGGTTTTAGTGATAACTTTCTAGACAGGAAGAGTCCACTGACTATCGTGTGCAATAAATAAAAAAGATTGACAATAATGCCCATCATCATGCATTTTCAGATCACCTGTATGATGAAATGCTCCAGAAGTCTTCTGTAAAAAGAAATAGTTTATATTCAAAAGACTGTGAATGAAAAAAGGGGCTTCTCAGCATTCCAACAGGAGGCTAGAAAATGATAGAACAATGTCTTCATGATCCCAGAGGAAATTATTTTTCACCTAGAATTTAATTCCCAGCCAAACTATTAATGGACAGGAGGGTAGAGTATAGTCATTTTCAGACATTCCAAGTTTTCAGAACCTTTATCTATCATATATCGTTTCTTGGGAAGGTACCAGAAAAGGTTCTCCACACAATGGAAAGTAAACTAAAAAAGATCTAGGATCTAGGAAATAAGGAGTCCAACACAAGGGAAACAAAGGCAATTCTAGAACAGAAGTTGGGTCTTGGATCTACAAAGCAACCAATCCCAGCTGGAACAGAAGGTCAACATGCTCCAAAGTGTTGCTACTTGCAGAAAGAGTGAGAGCAAAAGAGAACGGGGCTAGAGGAGAGCAGATATCTTACCTGATACGTATGTGTAACATTTGTATAGCATTTACCCTGTGGTCAACAGTTATAAACAAATAAAGGACAGGTGGATAAAAAAGAATAAGCTAAAAACAAAAAGGCAATTAACTTGGGAGGAAATTGTATAGGAAAGAAAATACAATCATAGTACATTATATGGCTTACTTGTGAATAATGCCTTCACAGTCATAAAAATGTAAACTCTGAATATTTAATTAAAAAGGATCATGGGGTTCCAGTTCAAGATGGCAATGTAGGAAGGCCCTGAACTCACCTCCTTGGAGGGACAGAATGAATCTACTGCTGTATATGGAACAATTTTCTCTAGAAATTATCATATAACTATATTGGGAGAAGAGAGGGTGGAAGACGGTGAAGGTTCAGGGAGGAGCTGCCGGGAGTGTAAGATGGCTAATTTGTACAAAGTAATTAGGAATATGTAAAACTGGAGAAAAATAGTAGTATAAACATGTTATTTAGAAATTTGGAAGTACATACGTGAAAAACTAGTTGAAACTAGGAAATGTTTCTTCTGATGAGAAGATTACTGTTTTACATTACAAGCCTGTTAAACTCTAAGTACACACATTTTTCTGATATAAAATAAAACATAAAAAAGCAGATGGTTAAAAATTGATCCTACTTAGAGCAATTGTCAAGCAGTATATAATAAAATATAAAAAATAACTGCTCAATACATCTATTCATTTAACAAATAAAAAGAAGTGGACTGTTCTGGCTAGCTCAGGTGCTCCCTGAAGCTGAAGGAAAACTATGGAGTAAGTCATATATACTGGTTCATGAGCCTGGAACAAAAAGAAATCAGGAAAAGCCTAAAACAATTTAGGCAGTGGTTACTACAGTCGATTATTAAAGGCAGAATGTTCTGATCTGCCCTCTCTTCGCCATTTCTAATTTTCACGGAAGCAGTGTTTGTAATGGAACTCTGAGTCACTTTGAAGCGGTGTTAGTACTCATTTTCTCCTTTTGTCCTAAAGGGAAGTAGTATAAAATTGTCAGTGTCAAAAGAAGTGAGAGGAAACAATGTCAAATATTTGTAAAATATTTAAAAAGGAGAATAAAACTGAAAAAAAGAACAGAGAGATAGTGATCAATATAGAGAGAGGGAGAATAAGAGTGCACTGAACAGACATTTATAACGACAATTTTTGTTATATTATCACATAAACTATAGCAAATGACTCTTTGAAGTCCTACCTGGGATGGATTTAATATCAGGCTAGAAAAATAACTCTGTAAATACCCTAAGCATTTAAAGTAAAAAGTATTCTTCACATTTCTTCATTTAAATTTTGACAAAATAAGTAAAACACAAAGATTCTCCAAGAAAGAGAAATAATAAACAAACAAAAAAAAATGAAAGCTTCTTTCCTCCCCTTAATGTAATAATACAATAAAGATTTTAAAATGCATTTCCTTATAATTCATTCTTGGCCAGGTACTCCATTAATAGTTTGTCCTCTTTCACTTACTAACATCATGCCTAATAATGTATATCAAATGAAACTTTCCTTTCAGAGAATATGCAGTGTCTTCTACTGGAAAAGAAGACCTCCAGGGCTTCAGACTGTCTTTCTAGTAAGCAAGGGGGAATAGCAACAATGATTAAGCAGCCCTTCCTCTCCTTCTACCCACCCCTCTTCCTCCCATGCCTCTTCCGCTCCCATCTCATTCTTTTCAAACAATCTGTTTAAACAGGAATCAACTGATAAACAAGAATAAGAATGGTGAGGAAAAAGGGCTTGGAGCACCTCACTGAAATAAAGAAAAATCAGTTAATTACAATAGCTGAGATTCTGCACCAAATTAGAGTTTCAAGGAAAGGATGTAAATAAACAACCAGTGAGGTCCTACCGATCAACATCAATAGGCAAAAACTCTGGAGACAGAGTTACATGGAAAGGAAACAAAGTCTTTTATTTAAACTATATACAGTTTGAAATAATGGCAGATTTCTGCCTCAAAATCCTCCGGCGCTGCCCTCTAATGCACCAGCGTGTTCGGCCATGCAGAAAACCACCCCCCACCGCCGCAACACAGCTGCGACCAACGGTGCTGCAGCTTCCCATGCGGGAGAGTGATGCTGGGTTCCTCACCTGGCAACGTGGCTTCCAAGACAGCATTGACCGGTCCACTAAACCCTGTCACGCATGTTGGTCCAGTGGGCCCGAGGCCCTGCCGAGGCAGAGCAGCAGTGACGGTGGGAACTGCAGTCACTGACAGGGCCCCTGCCGGAGGAGCGCACAGGAGGCAGAGGGATGGCTGCCGCGGCAGCTTCCCATGGCTTCCTGTGCAGGGTAGGGACGTGGAGCCACGCAGCTCCCAGGGCCGCTAGCTGAGTCTCCTCCTCTCCTCTTTTGCCCACCAAGCACCCGCTGTGCTCCAGGCCCTGGAGCAGTTGAAGAGGGATGCTGGGAATTCCTGGACCACGCAGTCCTCTAGGCCCAGGATCCAGGAACTCTAGCGCCCCCACCTTCCAACAGTCAGGTGAGAGGGGAGGACAAAGAGTTCAGCTCAGCGTTTGCGTGCACTCCCTTTTTAAATGCTGCCCCCAGAATTCTCTGCCTGCCAGAAGCAGCTACATTGTCACCCTGGTCGTCAGGGCAATGTACACTGGTTCAGCAGCCGCACTGTGGCTGCCACTCATGAGCCATCCTTGGTGCTTCCCCACCCTTCCCCAGTTCCAGGGGAAGGGGACGGTCCCCCGTTACAAGGAGATTCAAATAGAAAACATTACAAAATCAACAAAATGTGGGTAAAGGGTATAGTGTTTCTGTGTCTCAGGTGCCTATAAAAAAAATTATTCTGGCTTGTATTATTTGAAGCTATTTGGCAAACATCAACTAAAAAAAAGAAATAGACTACAAAAATAAAGATGAAGTATTACCTCCTTCTAGTATATGGCACGAAGTAGTTCCTGTCAGAGCAGGGCCTTTTTATCTAGTGTAACAAAGTGGAAAAACTGAACTCATCAAATTTCCTTCAAGGAGAATGCTGTGTTAATACAGAAATGCCTTGTCAAACCCGTATGTGCTGGAAGCTGAGAAACTCAGAGGGTTTAAATGAGAGTAGATGTTCTATGTAGGACAAGGGGATGGATTCTGTGCTAGTTTCAGAGGAAGGAAAAAGAGAGGAAGAAAAGAAGGACATGAGTGATGGAAAGGTGCTAGCAAATCCTACAATGTGACATCTCTTTGAGGCCACCACCACCATTCTTCATGCAGATCTACAAGAAAAAATCATGAAAGCCTTGAGGCTAATGAGCAGAAAATAATGACTACAGAGATTTCATCTCCAAATCGTTGCAGTTTGATTGGTCCGAAAGGCACTGTCCTGATGGGTGAGAATAGAGCTGCTCTGATTGGCCAGAGCAGTGCAGCTCCAATTAAATGGGGAAAGCCTTGCTTCTATTGGTTAAAATAAGACTCCAGGAACTCCTTTGTAAGGGCTGGCTCAGATGATGGAAACACAGTGCAGGCAGGCAGCTCAGTGCAGGCTTCTCCCTGAAGCTCAGTTTGTGTGAGAGACCCTTGTGTAGAAATGACTGTGAGGCTCTTGGGAAAAAAAAAAAATTGAGCCCCATAAGCCACAAGGAGTCCTCTTTAGTAGGTGTCTGCCTCCTCAGGGCTCACAAT
Source organism: Mormoops blainvillei (assembly GCA_004026545.1). NCBI lineage: Eukaryota > Metazoa > Chordata > Mammalia > Chiroptera > Mormoopidae > Mormoops > Mormoops blainvillei. The sequence continues at coordinate 61,766 of PVJD01006439.1, read as the reverse complement.
GGCTTCTGTGGGGTTGGCGATCGTGGCAAATGTGGGGAACCCTCGTCTAGGCTATATATCACTGGTAACTAGAGACATTTTGGGAAAGAGCAGGGATGGAAGAAGAGGACTTGGAGTTGTAAGTAGCACATACCACTGACACAGAGAAAGGATGGTAATTAATATAAAATATGCAGGGTCCAGCATTGGGAACTGGCATAGATTCAGAGGCATCAATGCACTTATTGGTGACAAAATGCTTGCCAGAGTTCATAAGAAAATTCCTATAATGCATACACCAATTTCAGGGCTATGAACAAATGGGAATTTGGAAAGACCTCCAAATCTGTGTAAATAGTTAAAGGATTTTTGCCATGAAAGAGGCATCAAGGTGGTAGGGAACACAATTTGAAAACCAGGGTCAGTTGGAAGACATTGCTCTGATAGTAATCTAAGCAAAAAATTATTGTAAAAGGTCAAGTTCAAGGACCTCCTTCCCTCCTCACACTGAGGTTAAAATGTACAGAACTAACTTTCTACCCCTTGTTCACTCTGGGTCCTAGTGACTGATTACACATACATGCATTATATCTTTTCTAACCAAAAAATGGTGTTCCAATACATAAATCGTTCACCCAAGAAACCCTTCACCTTTCCACATTTGATTCTTGGCTCTGTACATATTCAGCAAACTTTGGTCCCTACTTCTGGACTCGACTCTGGCATTCTGTCCTGGCATGAGGACATTGCTTATTTTGCACAGCTCTCTCTGGCAGAAGCAGCTCCTATTATCTTAGGTGAGGACTTTATACTCTTGTTCCTGAACCCAAGATATAAAGAGAGGACATCCAGATGAAAATTAATATTTATGGTCTCAGAGGCCCAACTAGCAACATGAAATAAGCATAAGAAATATGGAAGGCATAACAAGTGTTTCTCCAAGGTTCCAACACCTGAAAGGATAAATGTCCAAGGAACTTAATACAAAAGATTCTAGAAGAGTCCCAACCTGTGCCTAGCAAGTGTAATTACTTGAATCCTAGCCTCTTCTAATTTTTTTTTCTGTCCTTGAAACAGTTTCGGTACCCTTTTCAAAAAGTCCCTGAATGGCAGGCAGGATGGAGGAAAAAAAAAAAAGGAAGCTGCCTTCATAATGCAAATTATAAAATTGCTATACTTGAATCAACTGAAAAACAATGATCTGAACATTTCCTTGCCTGACAGTTTTATCATGCAGAGGAAGTGACTGGGGAAACTGCTACTCTGTGGCAAACTCTGACCATGAGGAGGCATTTATCGGTGAAGTGGAAATGACAGGAACCTTGGGAGAAAGTTATGTTAGTTAGAATTGGAAATGTTTAGCGTGAAGAAGGACCGACTCATGAGCCACACAACTGCTATCTTCAAGCATTTGAAAAATATCCATCTGGATGGGAGGCTCAGATTGTTTTATTTATCCCTAAGAGGTAAAGTTCGATGACTAGAAACTGGAGTGCAACCAGTTTTACTTACTATAAAAAAAATGTTTTATAAATACTCAGTGTTATTCATTTTTTTGGTAACTCTAATTATCAGAGCCAAATTCTTTGGCTTTTTTGTTGTTTTTTAATTTTATATTATGCAACAGTAGAAAAGGTTATTATGAAAGGTGGGGAGTTCCCTGTTGCTAGGGGTGTCCAAGTTGTGGCTTGCAGGCCTCTTGTTCAGAATTGGTTGTATAAACAGTGGGAAGAATGTCAGTTAGATATTGCTACATAACAAACCACTCCAACGTTTAAGAGCTTAAAACCAAGCTATTTACTTAGCACATGATCCTGTGAGCCAGCTCTTCAGGGGAAGAGTAGCTACACAACTCTCCTAATCCTGGTTGTTTCATTCATTTGTCTATAGTCAACTCCTGGGCCATCTGGGACCTGGCCTTTGCAGGCTCACTTCCCACAGCAGAGAAGAGGGTCCCAACAGAGAGGAAGGGTGCAAAGCACTGGCACATCACCATTGCATCCTATCAGCCCGAGCAAGTCTCAAGACCAACCAAGATTTCGGGAGGCGAGAAATAGACTTCATCTCTTAATTACAGGAAGTAAAAAGTCACATTGAAAAGGACCTAGGTACAGGGAGGAGTGAAGGATTGTAGTCATTTTCACAATTTTGTACAAAAAGTCACTGAAGGAACGTTAGCAGAGGAATGATGTAATCAAGGTAAGTGTTCTAGAATGATCACTTGGAAATTTCTTGAGAGCCATTGTTTTAACACACCTCAACTTATACTACAGAACACACACACACACATTATATACAGTCTTCACTTTGCAACGGCACCTCTGACATGCATAAAATTGAATTACCACGGATTTAGTCAAATAGCACCAACCCCCAACAACACTGTTCCAATCCCTGTTATCATGGTATAGTAACTGAATGGTTATATAAAGTATCAAGTTCACTGCTTGCTCTTTAGTCGACAAATCGCTATTATAAGTAACAGGTATACATGCTGATCAGCGACCAATCACATCACTCCTTTCAAAGCGTGGCCACAGCACATCCGTAATTCAGTTCACATAGAGCAAAGCACTGCATTCGTGGTGCTTTTTTGTCTCCCAGTGACCAATCCATGTGACATTTTACAGCAATGGATAATTGAAAGAGGGACTTGGCCAAGAAAGACAAAAGGGCAGCAAAGAAACAAAAAGTGATAATGCTATAGTGAAATTCAAATGGGACTGTTGACATACACAGCCAGAGGAACTTAGTGGAGGTAAACTTATTCACATAAATGAAGAAAGAGGTTGTAACAAAAAGGATAAAGATGTTCCAGGGGAAATGACAACGGCAAAACAGCTTTACAGTAAAGCAATTCTCAGAGATTTTTTTATGACATTGAAAGCACAAAGGCTAAAATGTTTGAAGCTGATCCAAACTTAGGAAGGAGTGTGAAAATCAGCCAGGGCACAGAAAAGATGTTCTCTCTTTAGAGCGCAAGTTATACAAGGAGAAGGCAAGCACTATTCAAACTGCTTGTGATACTGGAGGGCCTCACAGAGAGGTCAAGGGAGGCTTCAACCTGAGAGCAGGGTCCAGGTCCTTGTCACTGCACAAGAAAGAAACTGAGGACGAGACAGAAAGATTCAACAAAGCACAGTAAATCTATTAAAGCGAAAGTATACACTCAAGCGAGAGCAGGAGAATTTGAAGAACAAGCTGCCCCGATGAGGCCTGAGGAGAGGGCTTTTATTAAAGACAGGCAATGGGGGTAGGGTGGTCTTCAGCTTCCGGCTCTGGTGGGGTGACTGCCGATGCGCTTGCCCTTGTCCCACCTCTCCAGATAGTGATTTGCCTTTTTTTTTCTTTTTGTTTTGGTTGTCTTGGAACTCCCATGGTGATTCAGGTGGTAGAGTGGTTCTGAAACCATAAATTTATTATAATAATTCAATGGCCATGTCGGTCACTTTTAGGTCAATATGACTGCCAAATCTTGCTGAGACCAGTTTTTATTGGTCTTAACTAGAGAAAATTGAGAAGGGGAAGCAGGGAACAGGTAGGTGGTCAGCAGGAGTCACGTCTGCAGAGTTTAAGAAGGGGCGGGGTAGACCTTGAGGCTTTGATCCCTAATCTAACTTTCCTGATTATTTGTGGTAAGTTTTTTTAACAAATAAACATTTTAATTTTCAATGTCTAGTACTTTAAATTATAGTGTACTAAATAAATATTAATTTTACTATTTTTTCTTTTCCTTATACATTCATAACCAACAATAAGGCCGTTCTTAATGTTTTGGCAAAAGATCACAGAACAATTGTAATTCCTCGCATTGATTATTAAGATTTCCTTGCATGGTTTCCGCTTCCGGAGTCACTTTTATTGTCCTACAGTACTGTGCAAAGAAAGGCCTGCTTGTACAAGAAACTTCCTTCTCAATGAAATTGTTTTTTATAACTAGATTTGGAATTGTTTTGGGTATAGTAACTCTGTAATTAATATACACCAAAAAAGTAGATGTTAGGAAAACAAACTGGGTTTTAATAAATAAAAGTATTTTTTAAGTAGAACCCATCCGTGGTTTAAAATCTTTCCTTTGGGACCTCGGAGTTGCTCCCAGAAGGAGAACTGGAGATACGCTTTTCCCTAAACATTACTTCAGAGCCAAAAACAATGAGGCTAATGAGCAACAAGCACACCTTCATCAAGAATAAAAGCTTCCTGCTTCAAAATAAACATTGGTTACAGCCTTATTTAAAAAGAAAAGCTTCCCATTTTTAAAAGCATGCTAGTGCTTTTGAGGGATGGGGGCACAGAGGCTAACTGCCAATCTTGGAAGCATGCTCTGTTTGTATTGGCCCCTTTGGTCATCTGAGCAAGAGAGAAAAATAAAAGCGCCATAAAGGCCAATTCTTCCATAATTTTCCTATGGCCTTAAAGCCAAATCCAAAAGTGCTTATGGATGCATTAAGGCTGGACACCAAATCATGTGTTCACACACACAAAAAAAACTTTAATAAGATATATGACTAAATCATCACTTTCCTCCCCACACAATTATTTCTGAGTAGTACTTTTTTATGGTTTCTATGTCTTTTTTCATGCTGTTAAGTATTCTTATAATCATTACTCTAAACTCTATATCTGATAAGTTGCTTACCTCCGTTTCATTTAGTTCCTCTTCTTGAGAATTCTTTTGTTCTTCATTTGGGGCCTGTATTTTTGTCTTCCGATTTTGGCTGCCTCTTTGTGTCTGTTTCTATGTATTGGGTAGATCTGCAAAGACTCTAGTGCTGATCTATGTCAGATGCTGCCTGTGACTGGCCCTTGGCAGCCTGTTTGGAGCTATCAGTGATCCACAGCTTGTGGCTTCCTCTGCTGGGCCTGGGTGTGTGCAGAAAGAACCAAGCTGCACACCAAGGGTGGCTTTTACCAGCACTGGGTCTGGGGGAGGGCCAGCTAAAGTCTCAGAGCTCCCAGAGATCCATCTTGCCTCAGGCTTTCTGTTAGGCTTTGTCTCTGAAGTAGCTTCCAGCTGCACTCTTCAGCAGCCAGGCGTAAGCTCCACAGGGTGGGGTGAGAGAGATTCCTGTGGGCAGGGTTGTTGCTTTCCCTCAGGCTGATGACACTTGGAGGTGAGTGCTCTGCCCGAGAAAGATGACTTCTAGGTTATGGGGAGTGACTCAAAATAGGGACCTGGCAGCTGACCCTTTGGCTCTCTCCCCAGAGCCGCCAACCCGAGACTCTCCTCACCTGCCTCTCGTCCGCTCCGCCTCCGTTTTGCCAGATTCCAGGGTGAGTGGCTGCAAACAAAGACATTGTTTTTGACAAGGACAATTGCTCTCTGTCGCTCTAGCTGTCTCTCCCTGGTGGACAGAAACCTTGCTGCTTTTCATAGCTGTATGTTATTTGGGTTCCTTTCCCAATTCTGGTGCTCTGGGCTGGGTTGTCCAGCTTGGGGTTCTAGACCCCACACTTCAACCCCCCAAATGCTGAAATATTCCTCCAGCACTTCAGCTGCTGCCCCTGGGAGCTCAGCCACCCCTCTCACACCTCCTCTACAGTACCAATCTCATTGTGGTGGTGTGGTTTTTTCTATAAGTCTTTGGTTATAAGGCTTCTTTCCAGCTAGTGTTCAGTTGGTTATTCAGGATGACTTATCCATAATTTAGTTGTAATTCCAGTTTGGTCCTCAGACAAGTTTAGTGTAGCTTCCACCTACTCTGCTGCCATCTTGGATTTTCAATCTCCTCCCCACACAATTAAATAGATCAAAATAATATCCCTTTTGAAGAAAATAGAAGATATAGTGAAAATGCAGTAGTGGGTCTTGTACATGTTACAGATTTTTTTCTCAGAGTATCTTCATACTAAGTTACCCTAACAATCTACATACGGATTTGTTTTAAGGTAATAAGAAACAGTCATGTTTATTCGTTGAACAAATACTTATATGGTTTTCGCCATATGCCAGACACATTCTAAATATGTTATGAATGTTCCATCAAGGAATCATCTCAACAACTCTTTCAGGTATTTTCATTTCCCTCATTTCAGAAGAAACTGAAACACAGAGAGGTTAAGTAACATGCCCAATATCACAGTAGTAAGCAGTAAAGCTGGAATTCGAACCCGGGCAGGCCGGCAACAGAGTCTCAGGTCTTTATCACTATGTTATGACATGTTGTTGATTTTTTCCATTCAGCAGTTTAGTTTGGTATGTTTTTGTTTTTGTTTTCCAGATCCCTCCCACTGATTTCTATTTGTTCTGCTGAAACTTGGAGATCATTATCCTTTTTACCATTTATAAGAACTTGGATATGATCCCTAATCTATGATTTTCAGTCAATTAAATGGTCTATGTACTTTCAATGAGCGCACATTGTGTATAGGGCAGAGATGTGCTTTTGTTTCTTGAAGAGACAGAGGCCTATTTTTATAAGTGACAGCCTTTGAAGAAATAATTATAGTTACACACCTCTGGTGTTACTATATACCAGGCAATGCATGTGCTAGGCACTTTTAAGTATAGTTTCTCCTATGCTCCACACAACTATAAGATATAAGTACCATTATAATTGCCATTTTATATATTAGAAAACTTAGGTTTAAAGAGGTTAAGTAACTTGTTGAAAGTGTCATAGCCAGTAGGTTGTGGAGCCTGGACCCAAAGTCAAGTTTGTCTGGCTCCAAAGAACATTGTTTTGTGATAATCCTGTGCCATTATACATCACTTTCCAGGATGGGTTATTTCCTTACAAGGACATTCAAAGGAAGAATTTGGAGAACATCAGAAGCCACATCTTGCTATAGAGAGAAAATTCTCCCTCTGTGTGATAAATCATATTCAGTGACTAATATTTTATAATCAACAAGTCACTGATAAATGCCCAGGCAGAATGAATACTACATAATAAAATTTAAAGGGAAGTTTTAAAAATCAAACTATAATGCAACTATCCCTTCTAAGATACAAATTGTAATAAATATGTCTTACCTACCCTTGATCATGTCTGAAAAAAAATATTCAGACATTTTACAAACACCTTACACAAGTCTTTCTCAAACCACTGCTAATTTTTCCAAAATAATTACACCTTTCAGAACCTAGATGGCCTTCAAAATGTTCCAAGAGTCCCAGGCATAGTTTTCAATACCACACATTTCTCATTTTCTGTTGTCCTCTACTATTTCTCATTATCAGTGAGTGAAGGTAACACTTCAAAAATATGTCATGTAGTATGTGTTACCTCAAGTCTTAGATTGTCAGGGACAGTAATGGGAACCCAGTGTCTTACTCCTGTTGCCTGTGCCTGCTAACCCGTAGTCATGCATGAGTGCATCTCCATCCACATTGGCCAGGCTGGTGTCCAGATCGGCAATGCCTGATGGAAGCTCTACTGCCTAGAATATGGCATCCAGTTCCATGGTCAGATGCCAAGTGACAGACCATTTGGGGAGGAGATGACTCCTTCGACACCTTCTTCAGTGAGACAGGCACTGGCAAGTATGTGTCCAGGGCAGTTTTTGTAGACCTGGAATCCACAGTCACTGATGAAGTTCGCACTGGTACCTACCACCAGCTCTTCCACCCTGAGCAGCTGATCACAGGCAAGGAAGATGCTGCCAGTAACTATGCCCGTGGACACGGCCACAGTGGCAAGGAAATCACTGACCTCATCTTGGGCCGAATTCAGAAACTGGCTGACCGATGCACAGGTCTTCAGGGCTTCTTGGTTTTCCACAGCTTTGATGGGGGAACTGGTTCTGGGTTCACCTCCCTGCTAATGGAACATCTCTGTCAATTATGGCAAGAAGTCCAAGCTGGAGTTCTCCATTTACCCAGGTCTCCATAACTATAGTCGAACCCTACAATTCCATCCTCACCACCCACACCATGCTGGAGCCCTGGGGCACTCTGATTGTGCCTTCATGGTTGACAGTAAGGTTACCTATGACATCTATCTTATAAACCTTGATATTGAGCACCCAACCTATACTAACCTAAACCACCTTATTAGTCAGATAGTGTCCTCCATCACTGCTTCCCTCAGGTTTGATGGAGCCCTGAATATTGACCTGACCAAATTCTAAAACAGCCTGGTGCTCTATCCCCACATCCACTTCTCTCTGGCCACATATGCCTCAGTCATCCCTACTGAGAAAGCCTACCATTAACAGCTTTCTGTAGCAGACATCACCAATGCATGCTTCCAGCCAGCCAGCCAGATGTTAAAATATGGCTTTTGTCACAGTAAATACATGGATTGTTGCCTGCTGTACTGTGGTGACATAGTTCCCGAAGATGTCAGTGCTGCCATTGCCACCATCCCATCAAGGCCAAGTATACCATCAAGTTTGTGGACTGCTGCCCCACTGGCTTCAAAGTTGGCATTAATTACCAGTCTGCTACTGTGGTACCTGGTGGAGACCTGGCCAAAGTGCAACGAGTTGCATGATACACTGAGCAATACCACAATCACTGCTGAGGCCTGGGCTCTCCTGGACCACAAGTTTGACCTCATATATGCCAAGGATTCCTTTGTCCACTAGTACGTGGGTGAAGGCATGGAGGAAGGAGAGTTTTCTGAGGCCAGTGAGGACATGGCTGCCCTTGGGAAAAATTGTGAGGAGGTCGGTGTAAATTCTGCTGAAGGAGAGGGTGAGGGGGAAGGAAAGGAATACTAATTACCATTCCTTTCAGCCCTGCAACATGCCATTTCACCCAGTCCCCAAACTCCCCTCCCCTCCAGCAACCACCAGTCTGTTCTCCATATCTATGAATCTGTTTCTGTTTTATTTGTTCATTTATAGTGTTCTTTAGATGCCATATATATGTGAAATCATACGTATTTGTTTTTCTCTGACTGACTTATTTCACTTAGCATAATATCCTCTAGGTCCATCCATGCCGTTGCAAATGGTAAGATTTTGTTCTTTTTTTACTGGGCAAGTAATAGTCCGTTTTATATATGTACCATTGCTTTCTTTTTTATTCTCACCATAGGATTTTTTTTTTCATTGCTTTTTAGAGAGAGAGAAAAAGAGAGACATCAATGTGAAAGAGAAACATTGATCAGTTGCCTTCTGTCGGTGCCCCAACGAGAAATCAAACCTGCAACCCAGGTATGTGCCCTGACTGGGGATCGAACCCACAACCTTTTTGATTTAAAGCTCCAGTCAACTTAGCCACTTGGCCAGGGCTATGTACCATTGGATTTTTTAATCCACTTGTCTATCAATGGACACTTGAGTTGCTTCATAGCTTGGCTATTGTAAATAATGCTGCAATGAACATAGGGCTGCATATATTCTTTTGAATTAGCGTTTTGGGTTTCTTTGGATACATATCCAGAAGTGGAATCACTGGGCCAAAATTTTGTTTTTAAAATTTTGAGGAACCTCCATATTGTTTTCCATAGTGTATTATAATTTTAGATGCAATGCCTAATGTTTTTTCAAGATGGATTTATTTATAACTTAGAGGTCATTCTGCATGTTTATTTATACCTTAAGTATTTTATAATGAATGATTTAAATAATGACAATCCATATTTATCTATTTCTTTTTCTAAAGAAATTATTTGTTTATTTTAAAGACCTACACCCCCTCATTAACATGATTCCAAGCAACTACCGTGGTCTCATGATGGCAGAGAAGGATAGGATTGCCATATTATTTTATTCCCTCCTCAGTTGTTACAGAAGATTTTGGAGGGGAGTAGTAACTTTTGAAAAGCAAAATCTCCACTCTTCTGGGAAGAACTTGTTTAGTTATGATTGTTAACTAATGGTTGTTGACATCAATTCAATGCCAACAGGAATGCCCAATTTGAGGTTTGGTGGAGAAGGGAACTTTATTCAGTGAAAACAGCTCAATTGTGACATAGTGCAGTTGTGAAAATGGCACAGCTGTGGAACAGCTCAATAATCTTACAGCTCAATTATGAAGCAGCATGGCTGCAAAACTGCATGGCTGCAAGGCAGCTGTGGAATAAGGTCGCCCTGGGGTAAGAGAGCCCAGGGCCCAGGGCTCTCTCTAGGCAGACAGCTCTGCTCTCCTCTGCTCTGTCCTGCCTGCTCTTTTCCACTCTGGCCTAGCGAGACATCTTTGGAGTTTCAGCTTAGGTCGTTCAGCTCCAGCAGGGAAAACACATCCTCCCATCCTTGGTGAAAAGGTAAAGTGAACTCTCTTGAGCCAGCGGGAAACTGACTTACACAGACAAGAGCCCCCACCCCTGGTCCCTGACTGGTCCATCCTCATGCAGATGAGGACTTCAAATCCTCACAGTTCAGATGGTCCAGAAGTTACTTTCCTAATTGGGCAGGGTGGAACCACTCTGATTGGCTGGTGAAGATGCGGACGATGTAGTTGTACAGCTCCAATTGGATGGGGAAAATCTCAAGTCCTATTGGTTGAAATATAATTCTAGAAAGTCCTTTATAAGGCCTGGCTCAGCTAGCAGGAACAGTGCCAGCAGGCAGTTCAGTACAGGACCGTCCCCGAAATGTCGTCTGCAGTTTGTGTGAGAGGCTTCTGTGTAGAAAGGGCTGCTAGGCTCTGCTTTTAAGTTTGAGCCCTGTGAGCCACCGGGAGTCCTTGTTGGCAGCATCTTCTTTCTCAGGGTCCACGTGGTCATTTTACACAAACTTTACCTGTTCCATTGGGAATTTATCAAAATATATTCTAAAAATATACAAGAAGCCTGTTCTAAAATGAGATGTTTTATTATTCTGCCAAATTAACCATAAGGCCTCTATTCACTAATTCACTCCTTAATTCTCAGATTTTCCTCAGCAAGAACTCCTTTGCATTTCTCCCTTACCACCACTAAGGCCCCATTTAAATTTTTAAAAAAATATATTCTGCAAAATATTTTTCAAGAAAGAAACAACTGTCTCCATTTTATAGGTGCTGGACAGAAAGGTTTGAGAGCTGACCATGTGGTTTTCCCCGCCAAGCCACGGGTCAAGCCTGAACTGAAGAGAGAGAAAGAAATATGATTTACATAGAATTTGAGGATGAACCATTGAACCAGGCTGGACTGAATTTTATTAATTACAATGCGTATGGTGAGAATTAGATGAGAGCATCAAATATGGAGCATCTTTGCCCTCACACAGTGGTGAGAAGACAAATAGTTAAGTCAAGGCCAATAGGAAAAAATCTCCCTTAACATTCAATCACAAAAATCCACACATACATCCTTCTTAATGCATTCCCTCGAGTTTTCTCACTGCTGGCCCAGGAAACCTAAATCAAGTGGTTTTTATTTGCATAATCTAAACTTGAATAAAAGGTTGAATAATTTTTCTACACATCATTAAAAAACACATACTACATGGCATCATCTCTCAGAGCTCATTCCTAGAATTAAATGCCCATGTGCAACTTCCAAACAAGATAACAGCATAGGTAAACATGGCTTACCTCGTCACACAGACACATCAGAATTACAACTAAAATATAGAACAACCATCACTTAGACCCATCAGAAATCGAGTTCAATGGAAGTCTGACAACTACAGAATTAAAGAAATCACATCCATCCAGACTGGGAGGAGGGGCAGAGATGCGGAACAGGCTTGTTAGACATCCACGTATGGTAGATAAAAATTCAGGAGGCATATATTGGGAGCAAGGAGTCCCATCTGCACACAAGGCCCCCCACACCAGGGTTCCAGTGCCAGGATATAAGTCCCCCTAACTTCTGGCTGCAAAAAACCAGTAGCGATTGAGTCAGTGGGAGAAACTGCTGGATTTCTAAGCAGTTCCCCTTAAAGAACCCACACACTGACTTACTCAGGTTCACTCTTTCTGAGCTCCAGCACCAGGGTAGCAGTTTAAAAGGCACCAGTAGCTTTAAGGGAGGAACCGAAGTGTCTGGCCTCAAAGCAGGACCTGGAGGACAGCATTCTCTCAGATAGAAAGGCAGGCAGAGGCTATTGTCTCTTTTCTGAGCCCCCTCCCCACAGAGCCATAGAGCCAGCAGGTAGGTGCTGAGACTCCATCAACCTGGCTAACGCTGTTGGTCTCCCTTTGGAGATCCCCTGAAACTCCATCCTACCCAACTTACAGTCCCACACCCAAACTGTTACCCATGACTTTTCCATATGAATGACTGGTCTTGGTTCATACTTCACAATTTCCTAAATCCTATCTTATAAGCAACAGCTGGCCTCATTGAGCCCTCAGCCCCTGTACCTCTGGCTAAGTGACCCAGGCCTGGCACGAGCAGCAGCCAGCCTAGATTTACAGCTTGGCTTCGCCTGTTAATCTCCAAGCCCATCACAAGTAGCAGCCATCTCAGATTTCTTTATAATTCATGCAGAGTTGCCCCAGGAAGAACATAGGTTGGGCCTGACCCTGGCCTATATCACCCAGGAAAACCTGGGGCCTGCACACCCAGTGGACAGCTACAGAAACATCAGAACACAACCACCCTGCCCCTGCACAGCTGATCCTCCAGATATGGCAGAGGTTGGTGGTCAGTAGTCATAGCTAGTCATTGCAACTGATTGTCCTGGGTAAATCCCTCCCATTGACCAGCCAACAGCAACCCAGGCTCAACTACAAGAGGCAGGTCTACTCAGCCTACATAAAGGACACTCCTCGAGTACCCAGCTTGGGTAATAGGGGAGGCTGTGCAAGTGGACCCTACAAGACACACACTACATTAGGCCACGCTACCAAGACATGGAGTCATAGCAGCTCTACCAAATGTATAGAAACACACACAGGGAGGCTGCCAAAATGAGGAGACAAAGAAACATGGCCCAAGTGAAAGAGCAGATCAAAACTCCAGAGAAAAAAACTAAACAAAATGGGGATAAGCAATGTATCAGATTCAGAGTTCAAAACACTAATTATAAGGATGCTCAAGGAAATTAGTGAGGACATCAAAAGCATAAGAAAGATCCAGTCAGAAATGAAGGATACACTAACTGAAATAAAGAACAATTTATAGGGAAGCAACAGTAGAGTGGATGAAGCTGGGAATCAAATCAATGATTTGTAACATAAGGAAGTAGCGAACAGCCAACCAGAGCAACAAGAAGAAAAAAAAGAATTCAAAGAATGAGAATGGTGTAAGCACCCTCTCAGACAACTTCGAGAGGTACAACATTTGCCTCAGGGGTGCCAGAAGGAGAAGAGAGAGAGCAAGAAATTGGAAATCTATTTGAAAAAATAATGAAAGAAAACTTCCCTAATTCAATGAAACAAATAAACATGCAAATCCAGAAAGCAAAGAAAGTCCCAAGCAAGATAGATGCAAAGAGGCCCACTCCACATCATAATTAAAATGCCAAAGGTTAAAGTTAAAGAGAAAAGAAGTTAGTTACCTACAAGGGAGTTCCCATAAGTCTGTCAGCTGATTTCTCAAAAGAAACTTTGCACTCTAGAGGGGACTGGCAAGAAATATTCCAAGTCTTGAAAAGCAGGGATGTACAGCTAAGATTGCTCTACCCAGCAAAGCTACCATTTAGAATCAAAGGCCAGATAAAGAGCTTCTCAGACAAGAAAAAAACTAAAGGAGTTCATCACCACCAAACCATTATTATATGGAATGTTAAAGGGGTTTATTTAAGAAAAAGATCAAAACTATGAACAATAAAATGGTAGTAAATACATATCTATCAGCAATTGAATCTAAAAAAAACTAAGCAGACAAGAAGAACAAAGACAGAATCAAGAATATGGAGAGTGTTTTGATGGTCTCCAGATGGGAGGGGGGTGGGCGAGAATGGATGAAGAGGTAAGGGGATTAAGAAGTACAAACAGGTAGTTAAAGAATAACCAGGGGATGTAAAGTACAGTATAGGAAACAGAGTAGCCAAAGAAGTTATATGCATGACCCATGGATATGAACAATGGTGTGGGGATTGCTTGAGGAAGTGGTGGGTACTGGGTTGAGGGGGGCAAATGGGGAAAAATTGGGAAAACTGGGAAAACTGTAATAGCATAATAAATAAAATATAATTTTAAAAAATGCCCATGTGCATAAAATAAGGGTTGCTGCCCACTCTCAAACCAGTACCAAAGAGAAAGTGCACTTTGCCCCCCTCACTGTAGACTCCTTCATATATCACTCCCCAAACCTCTAGCATTACAGGGAGTTATAGCTCATGCTAGACTGAAGTGTTTAATGAGTGGAAAAATTAAACAAAAACAAAAGAGCCATCACAAACTTCAAATTAAGGGATCAGCAAAACCCTTGTTCATTTAAAAATCCCATTCAACCTTGCCAATACACTAATTAATATAATAAAACACACAAAGATCTTGCTTAACATTAAGCCAGCAGGCTGCCCACACTTGCTACCCACTCTGTGAGCACGCATCCACTTAGAATGTAACCAATTGTCTCTTGGGGGGTTAAAGGAAGGGAGGGGAAATTGCTTTGGCAGAGAGTCGAACAGTTAACTATGCCTCTTTTGAAAATAGAATTCTTATCCTGCTTTTAATGCCAAGCACATACAATGTCAAGTAAATTGGTCTTATGTCAGAACTGCAGCAAGTGGATGAAAGTGAGTGCTACCATTTATATTAACAAAAGTAAGAGGAAAAGTATGTATACAATTAATCTCATAACATTGACCAGTATTTGAAAATTTTCTTCTTTTTAACTTTCATTCCTTTTTTGTGGCTAGAATCAAGCTTGGCACATATTTGGCACTCAATAAATATGTGTTTAATAACTCTAGTTAATAAGCGATACACCTGTTGATGTTCCACAGTCATTGTTAGTATTAATGATTCACTCTTAGTTCTTGATGCTCAAACTCAGAGGCCAAACATATTGTTTTGCTTTGTTCAGTCAGTAGTCATTTATCATGCCCATCACTGTTCTAGGCATGATAAACAATATTTTTTAAAATTTCAGTTTCCTTAAGCAGCTTACATTCCTGCCTGCAGGAAAAAATGCACAGATAGTAAAAGTTAAATAACAGTACAGGAAAATAAGAACTGAGTGATAGGAATACACTGCTGTACTCCTATTACTGTTTCTTGATAAATAGTAAAAGATGTCACTGATTAAGCATTTTCTATGTGCTAGACACTGTAGTAGGTGGTTTAGATACATGATTTCATTTAGGTCTCAACAACTTTGCTTCAGATTAGGTTTTACAATCCCTAGTCCTGTAGAAAAGAAAACAGGCCCTCAGAGAGGTTACTCACAGAGATGCTGTTAGTAAAAGACGAAGTTTAGGATTCCAAGTATCTTACTTCAAAGATTACATTCTTTCCAAGGTGTCATGCTATCTTTCTGTTTTTAAAATTATTGAAGTATGTTTGTGTCCCTTCCTGAGGCCACAGAAATATTTAGGAGATGAAGTTTGGATACTGAATTTTTTGAGAGGAAAATGGTCCAATAATTTGAAATCTGGATTATTTGGGAAGGTTTTGGCTTTTTGTCCATGGTATATGTGTAAAAATGAAAGATTACTTGAAGGATAGGCAGGAAATTTTCATTATAAAGAATGAGATTTTTGAACAATGCCTAGAGGACTCCAAAGCAAGATTCAATCCTTGCACTTAAGGAGCTAATGGTCGAGAAAATTGTAAGTCAACAGACATTTATATAGGATAAAGGCATTTAGAATTAAATTGGTTTTTGTTCACACAACTAAAATATTGGTTCTACACTTCAGTAATTTGTTGTGTTTCATCTCATACAAGGCTCTTAATAACAGCTGTGACTCCTATGTGACACATCCTTCATTTTCCTACAAAGTATAATGTAGGGTTCTAATAATTCAATGGGCCAAGGAAATTCTTAGAATTATATTTGGGACTGTTCATAAGATTAAAGACAGAATCTGTAATTCAGTTATATATAATTTTAAATAATAAAAGTAAAACATAATCATAAAAAATTCTAACAATAAAAAAATTTATAAAGCTTAAAGTAAAAGGTACTCCTCCCCTTAATCTTACTCCCCTGGAATCCTTCCATTCCCTCAGTATTCAATAAATATTTATTGTGTGTCTACTATATGCAGGCAAAGTCCTATCTAGACTTTTGGACAACCCAGGAACAAAATAGACTAATACCCTTATTCTCATTGATTTTACATTCTAAAGAGAGAAAGCCAACAAATAATACATATTTAAATTATGTGATATGTTAGAAGGTGCTAAGTGCCATGGAAAAACCAAGTAAAACGGGGCAAGTGAAAAAGGGAGGGTTAGGAATGCAAGCTGGTGTGGTACAATTTTAAACAGGGAATCCAGGGTAGGCCTCATTGAGAAGTGCCATTGTCTATGCAGATCCCCATACATACTCATTCATTACTATTTTTACAAACATAAGATCATATTCTGGCGATGCTTTTTTCAGTTCAAGAATAGATTGTGGGAATAATTCCATGTCATTGTACATGGATCTGCTTCATTCTTTGTAGTCATTGCATAGTTATTTGATTATATTTGTGCGTACCTTTTTGCTACACCTCCACAAACACTAGGTATTATCATTTCATTTAAAATTTTGCCAATGATTGGTTTAAAAAAAAACTCTTGCAAAGTATTTACAGTTCTCTGATTATTATTTTATCATAGGTTTATTGTTCACTGATATATGAAGTGTTGTCAAAATATATTTTATTCATAATATATTTGAATATTTATCAAATATTTGATTCTACAATTGTCTCCTATAGAATGCTCTGAATATTTAATATTAACCAAAATATTATTACTCAATTAAATATCCTCATAGTAGCATTCTTCAGAATGTTTTGACTTTTCACTACTCCTAGAACCTTAACTTTCTCTTGTCCTATAAACCTTAAGCATGTCGTTTTAACTTGACCCTTAGTTTATTCTCACAACCCATATCACATTCTATCAAAGACATTGCTAGTTTTTCAATACACTGGATTATGACCCAAAAAAGAAAGCAAATGGAACTTCTTAAAAATACTGGAGTGGAACTTTATCACCTATGGGTTGAGGAAACTCTTCAGAATTACATCTGGGACTGTTCATACGATTTATAAAGGAAGTCTAGCCAGATTAAAGACTAATGGGGAGAAATATAATATTTACTTTATATTGTACCTCTTCTTCCTCCTCCTGGGTTTTCTTTCACCCGTCCCTCTGTGTTAGGTTAAGCATTCTTAAATCCCCTGTTGTTATCTTCTATATGATTCAAATTTATCTTGCACACAAGAAAAGCACCAAATGAAGTCAGAACAAAAGGACACAAAATTAAGGGCAATTCCTAAGTACCGGAGGCAGCAAGAATGCCCGTGTCCACTCTGGTTCCACAATAATTCATTGCCTACACAGTAGTGTGAATGAGAATGAAGCTAAAAGAAAAAATAAGATCATAATATTTGCTTTCCTAATAGCTTTCCATTGCATTAAAAATACAAAGTCCTTACAATGACCTATAAAACCCTACAAGATCTAGCTCTTGACTGCATATCTGACCCTGTCTCTGACTTCTCACTCTATCACAACATTCTAGCTAAATTTGCTTTTTTTCCTATTTCTCAGCATACCAAGTTTCTTTACACCACGGGAACTTTCATTGTTCATTTTCCTCTGGCTTCAACACTCCCTGGGTAGTCGTATGATAAGATCTTTTATTAGTACTTGGTAGACTGTCAATAAATATTTGTTGAATGAATAAAGGTGGTAAATATCATGTATCAATTAATTCAGCTTACTCTTTTGGATCATCTGTTATGTGTTGGGTGTTGGTGATAACCAAGATGAACATAAGACAATTCATACCCTTACTCTCCTCTCCTATCCGCAGAGAAAGGACTTGTCTTAGATGCTTATGGAAATCTTAAAATACCAACTTGCAAATACCAACTTAAGCACAGTATTGCTAAATCAAGAATTAAATTAATATAGAAACAAATGAACAACAAAGCTTACATTTAAAGACCTTTCCCCATTGTGTAATCTGATTTTGTTCTCTTAGAGAGTTTTTCCAGATGCAATTACTCACATTTTCTTCTTTCAGGAGACTCCTGTGATTATCCTCATGTTTGCTACAAAAACATGAGGTTTTGTGGTCTTTGATACATGTTTACCTACATACGCATATAAAAAGAATGATATATAGTTCTTATCCTTGAATTTGGGATTTGATCCTATCTAATTACGTTTGAAATGGACAAGGAATACCTATAGTCGAAGATCAATCATATCTCAAAATAGAAGATGGAGGTGTAGGTAGATACACTTTGTCTCCTCACACAACCAAAAGAAGAACGACAACAAATTTAAAAACAAAAAATAACAAGAACTGCCAGAAAATCAAACTGCATGGAAATCTGACAACCAAGGAATTAAAGAAGAAATACTCATTCAGACTGGTAGGAGGGGTGGAGATGGGCAGCCAGGATGGAGAAGAAACTTGGCAAGGCTACAGCTGATGGACCAGGGCAGGCAAGGTAGCGGGCTGGTGGACTGTGCAGTCCCATATTTGCTTGCAGATAAACCAAGAGGAACAAATGGGGAGTGAGAGAGACCATGCAATACAGGGCTCCAGCACAAGAAAAGAAAGCCTCAAAACATCTACCGGTAAAAACCTGTGAGGGTTTCAGCAGCAGGAGAAACTCCCAGACTCACAGGAGAATTTGTTTGAGAGACCCACAGGGTCCTAGAACATTTACAAACCCACCCACCTGGGAATCAGCACCAGAAGGATCCAATTTGTTTGTGGGTAGCAGGGCAAGCAACTGAGAGCTGACCAAGAGCCAAACAAGAGGCATTATTCCCTCTCTGACCCCTCCTGCACATACAGCACGACAAGGCAGGGTTGCCCCGCCCTGGTGAATACCTAAGGCCCTGCCTCTCACAATGTAATAGGCACTCCAAGACAAAAAAAATATGACCCAAAGGAAAGAACAGATCAAAGCTCCAAAAACAGAAGTAAGTGATGAAGAGATAGCCCATCTAACGGATGCAGAGTTCAAAACACTGGTAATCAGGATGCTCACAGAAATGGTTGAGTATGGTTGCAAAATGGAGGAAAAAGCGAAGGCTGTGCAAAGTGAAATAAAGAAAAATATACAGTGAACTCACAGTGAAGGGAAGGAAACTGGGACTCAAATAAACGATTTGGAGCAGAAAAAAGAAATAAACATTCAACAAGAACAGAAGGAAGAAACGAGAATTCAAAAAAATGAGGAGAGGCTTAGGAACCTCTGGGACACCTTTAAATGCTCCAACATCCCAATTATAGGGGTGTCAGAAGGACAAGAGGAAGAGCAAGAAGTTGAAAACTTATTTGAACAAATAATGAAGGAGAACTTCCCCAATCTGACAAAGGAAGTAGACTTCCAGGAAGTCCAGGAAGCTCAAAGATTCCCAAAGAAGTTGGATCCAAACAAGCACACACCAAGGCACATCATAATTACGTTACCCAAGATTAAAGATAAGGAGAGAATATTAAAAGCAGCAAGAGAACAGGAGACAGAGCTACAAAGGAGTTCCCATAAGACTATCAGCTGGTTTCTCAAAAGCCTTACAGGCAAGAAAGAGCTAGAAAGAAATATTCAAATTCATGAAAGGCAAGGGCCTACATCCATGAATACTCTATCCAGCAAAGCTGTCATTTAGAATGGAAGGGCAGATAAAGTGCTTCTCAGATAAAGCAAAGTTCAAGGAATTCATCATCACCAAGATCTTATTATAGGAAATGTTGAAGGAACTTATCTAAGAAAAAGAAGAAGAATGAAACTATGAACAGTAAAATGACAACAAACTCACAACTATCAACAACTGACCCTAAAAAACAAACAAAAACAAAAACAAACTAAACGTACAACTAGAACAGGAACAGAATCACAGAAATGGAGATCACATGGAGGGTTATCAGTGGGGATGGGGCAGGGGAGAATGGGGGAAAAGGTACAGGGAATAAGAAGCATGAATAGTAGGCACAAAATAGACAGGGGGAGGTTAGGAATAATACAGGAAATGGAGAAGCCAAAGAACTTATATGTACAACCCATGGACATGAACTAAGGGGGAGAATGCTGGTGGCAGAGGAGTGCAGGCCCAAGGGGAATAAAATGGAGAAAAAAATGGGACAACTGTAATATCATAACCAATAAAATATCCATGGACATGGACTAAGAGAAATGGGGATGATGAGATGGGGTGCAGGGTGGAGAGGATAAAGGGGGGGAAAATGGGACAACTGTAATAGCATACTCAATAAAATATTCTCTCTCTCTCTCTCTCTCTCTCTCTCTCTCTCTCTATATATATATATATATATATATATATATACTTATCCAAGAATTAAACGTGGTGAATTTCAGGAGTAAAAGAGAGATTTTTAGAAGGCAAACAAGAGGCAAAGATTTCAGGCTGAATGACCTAAGTCTTCAAATGTAAAGTAGAACACACCTTCCATTGGAGCAATGGAGTCAAGGGTCTGAAGGCCTGATCCTGTGGGGAAATTTTGGAGATCCACAATGGAGGAAGGAGAATAATTTAAGAAGACATGAAAGGGATTCAGTGGAAATTTGCAGTAATCCCAATCAAAAGGGTTTCATATAGTTTTAGGATAAATAAAGAGAAAAATGAAGAACAGAAGGACTCAAAATTAAGGGCAATGCCTAAGTACTGGAGACAGCAAGAACTCTACTTGTTTCCACTCTTGTCCCCCAGTAGTCCATTGCCTACAAAGCAATGAGAATGAGAATGAGGCTTTGGTGATAATGCATAGGAATGGCAAGTGGGCAGAAAAGTTAAGGACCGCTGTGAAAGTAGAGAGAATTACAAAATAAACTCCCATGTTCTCATTGTCTATTTTCAGTAATTATCTCCTCATGCCCCATCTTTTTTTATTTATACCTTCATGCTCCCCAACTCATTAGATTACTTTGAAGCAAATCCCAGATGTATTATTTTACCTGGATTTTAGTGTGTACCTCAAAAGAGAAGGGCTCTTTAAAAAAACATAATCACAATACCATTGTTACACCTGAAACATTAACAGTAATTCTTAATACAAATATTCACTCCATGTTCAAGTTACTCAAATTGCCTCATAATTTTTTATAGCTGTCTCACTTAATTCAGAATTTTACCAGAATTCACATGTTGCTTGTGGTTTATAGGTCTCTTAAGTTTCTTCAACCTTATAATTTTCCCTGCAGCTCTTTGTTTCTTTGCAATTTATTGCTTAAGAAACTAGAAGTAGGAGCAGAGATCAGATATGCAGGCAGCGGGGGCTAGATCTCATAGGGCTTTATAAGCCATTGTAAGAACTTTCAGGTTAAATAGCATTAGGAAACCGCATTAGGAATAAACTATTGTGATCTCTTTTTTTTTTTTTTCATTCTCATTCTGGCTACTGTGTGGACAACAGATTTTTGTGGGCAAGAATGGAAACAGGCAGACTCATTGCCATCTCCAGCACTTAGGCACCACCCTTAATCTTGTGTCCCTAAATCATGCCTTCTCATGAAGATTATTCTATTTTTCAAGATAATCAATGACTACATTGGGTGTAGACATTTTCTGCCACATAGCTCTCTTTGGGACAAGAGACAGCCTTCTTTTCAGGGTTCTTGATAGTGAACATGAGCAAATGTATAGCCGATTAATCTTGCAATAGTGAAGAATAAGCCCTCACTTGCTCTGAAGGGCACCCCTCTGTGCAGAGACAAAGTGGACCTTGGCCAGACTCGCCAATGGGAACTGAATCCCCCTGTTAGCAGCTTGCAGCACAAGCCTCACTGAGTCTGCTTGAGTTGGCAGCATTAAAAGAAACTCAGCCCTTGTTAATTATGAGAGCCAAATTCCCCTTCCTGTTTTTTCCAAATTCCACTTCAAAATAAAATGAACATTCTTATTCTATTGAGTGCTGCAAATAGAACTCAAAGATGTAATAAAACGCATTTTTCAAAGAAAATTAATATGGAAGCTTTTAGGTTTGCCCGCTGCCAATAACATCTGAAATGTAAGTGCCAAAAAAGGGCCTTTCCTAAGCCAAGAAAATTTTTAAAAATTGTTTTATTCTTCTGTTCAAAAAAATTACATTTTCCAATATCTCCTAGAAAGCATAATAGTTTTTGTCAGCATGAATTATTTTTTTAAAGTTATTTCCTGCTTATCAGTTCCTTCAGAACCTTGTTGCATAGTCACGATGACAAGCCAAATAGTATACTGGATGAATAGACTTCCACGTCAGACTGCTTGGGTTTGAATCTCAACTCTGTCCCTTTCTTAACTGTTCAACCTTAGGCAAGCTGTTTAACCTCTCTAAGTTCAGGTTTCAGTTTCTAAAAAGTGGACATAGTAATGGGACTACGCTTGTAGTGAGGACTAAGTAAGGTAATATCTGTAATGGATTTTGAACACTAACAATAGGTAACGCGATAAGGTGCTAGGTATTATTAGCTCCCTTTACAGCTTTAAACTGTTGAAGCTATGATTTTTTTAAATTTGAGTAAGTGCCCAAATTCAGTGGTTTTTGGTGTATTCACAAAGTTGTGCAACCTTCACCACTATCTAATGCCAGAGCATTTTCATCAATGCACTAAGAAACTCGCGTATATTACCAGTCACTCTCTACTCCCTGGCAACCACTAATTTACTGTTGGTCTCTATAATTTGCCTGTTCTTAATATTACAAGTAAATGGAATCATAAAATATGTGGTCTTTTATGTCTCATTTCTTTCACTTAGCATAATATTTTCAGAGTTCATCCATTTCACAGCCTGTATCAGTACTTTACTTGTTTTTATGGCTAAATAATATTTCTTGTATGGATATACTGCATTTTGCATGTTTTTCAGTGTTTTACTTCTGGTTGATTTCTACTTTCACAGCATAGTAGTCTGAGAAGATGCTTGATATGATTTCAATCTTCTTAAATTTGTTGAGACTTGTTTTGTGTCCTAACATGCAGTCTATCCTAAAAAAAAGTTCCATGTACACTTGAAAAGTATGTATATTCTGTTGCATTGGGATAAAATGCTCTGAAGATATCAATTAAATCCATTTGAGCTAATGTGTTGTTCAAGGACATTGTGTTCTTGTTGATTTTGTCTGGAAGATCTATGCATTGAAGTCAATCCCTGACTATGGCTGTATTTCTGTTGATTTCTCCCTTTATGTCCATCAAGATTTTCTTTACATATTTAGGTGCTCATATGTTGGATGCATAAGTGTATACTAGGGTTATAACCTCTTGTGGGATTGTACCTTTATCATTATGTCATGTCCTTCTTTGTCTCTTACTATAGCCTTGGTTTTAAAGTCTATTTTGTCAGGTATAGGTATGACTACCCCAGATTTTTTTCCTTTCCATTTGCATGAAATATCTTTTTCCATCACTTTACTTTTAGTCTGTGTGTATCCTTCAATTTGAGGTGGGTCTCTTGGAGGCAGCATATTTATGGACCTTGTTTTCTTATCCATTCAGCTACCCTATGTTTTTTGGTTGGAGCATTTAAGCCATTTACTTTTAAGGTGATTATTGTTAGATTATTTTCCTCTGCTTTTTTCCTTTCTCTCCTCCTCCTCCTTCTCCTCTTCCTTCTTCTGCTTCTTCTAGCAAGCCCTTTAACATTTGTTACAATACTGGTTTGGTGTTAAAAAAATTCCTTTAGCTTTTTCTTGTCTGGAAAGCTCCTTATTTCTCCTTCAATTTTAAATGATAGCTTTGCTGGGTAAAGTAGCCTTGGTTTAAGTCCTTGCTTTTCATCAGCTTGAATATTTCATACCAATCCCTTCTGGCCTGAAATGTTTCTGTTGAGAAATCAGATGACAGTCTAATGGTGTTCCCTTGTATGTAGCAACCTGTTTTTGTCTTGCGGCTTTTAGGATTCTCTCTTTGTCTTCAAGCCTTGTCATTTTAATTATTATGTGTCTCCATGAAGGCCTCTTTGGATCCAACTTGTTTGGGATTGTCTGAGCTTCCTGGACTTGTGTGTCTTTTTTCTTCACCAGATTAGGGAATTTTTTGTCATTATTTCTTCAAGTAGGTTCTTGATCCCTTGCTTGCTCTCTTCTCCTTCTTGTATTCCCATGATGTGGATGCATTACACTTCACATTGTCCCAAATGTTTCTTTTGGGACAAAATGTTTCTTTTGTATTCCCAAAATGAGGAGAGCATTTAAGCTCTCCTCATTTTTTTAAATTCTTTTTTCTTTTTGCTACTCTGCCTGGGTGTTTTTTTCCACTTTGTCTGCCAAATCAGTGATTCGATCCTCTGCTTCCTCTACCATACTCTTTATTCCTTCTAGTGTACTGTTTATCTCAGTTATTGCATTCTTTATTTCTGACTGGTCCTTTTCTATGGTTTCTTTGCCCTTTTTCATGTTCTTCAGAATCCTTATTATCATTACACTAAACCAGAGGTCGCCAACCTTTTGAGCACCAAGGACCAGTGTCATGGAATACAATTTTTCGATAGACCGGTAGGCAGAAGAAACAGGAGGCAGAGCTCAGAGAGTAATGCGAGCAAAGCTTGTTCAGTCACCCACTGCTCACCTCCTGCTGTGCAGCCTGGTTCATAACAGGCCCCAGACAGGTACTGGTCTGCAGCCTGGTGGTTGGAGACCTCTGCTCTAAACTCTGTGTCTGATAAACTGCTTGCCTCCATTTCATCTAGTTCTTCTGCAGAATTCTCTTATTCTTTCATTTGGGGTTGTTTCTTTGTCTTCTCATTTAGGCTGCTTCTTTGTATTTTCTGCCTTAGTTGTTAAACTATTCAGTGATTATAGCCTCAAGCTGTAATCCGTAGCCCTGGGGCAAAGTAATTCCTGTGGGCAGGGCTATTGCCTCAGCCTGATGCCACTTGGAGAGGAGTGTTCTACCTGAGAAAGATGGTTGTTACTATGTTGTGGTGAAGTGGTTTCTTCTGTCTGTCGTTGGTTATAAGGCTTCTCTCTAGCTGTTATTCAGTTGGTTATTCAGGATGGTTTCTCTACAATTTGCTTGTTATTCCAGATTGACTCTAGGAGGATGTGAGTGTAGCTTCTGCTTACTCCTCCACCATCTTAGGACTCCCTAAAGTGATTGATTTTTATTTTCTTACCCTTGTATCCTTGGGGTAAATTTCACTTGGCCATGTATATAATCTTTTTAAATGATGGTGGCTTCAGTTCACTAGCATTTTATTGAAGTTTTTGCATCTACATTCATAAAAGATACTGGTTTTAAATAGTTTTCTTCTCTTGTGATATCTTTGTTGGTATCGAATAATGCTAGAATCAGAATAATTCTATGAATTCATAGAATGAATTTGGAAGTTGAGACAGATCTAGGAATCAGTCCATTCATGTAGGTTATCTAGACGTATGTGGCATATAATTTTCATAGTATTCCCTTATAATCATATTATTTCTGTAAAGTTGGTAGTAATGTTCCTGTTTTCATTTGTGATTTTAAGTTTCCTTCTTTTGTTCTTAGTCAGTTTTGCTTAAGCTTTGTCATTTCATTAATTTTTTTAAACTTTGTTTATTTTACTTTCTCTTGTTTTTTTCTCTATTTCAATTCTATTTGTTTATTATTTCTTTCCCTCTGTTTGCTATGACTTTAATTTTCTCTTTGTTTTCTAGTTCCTTAAGGTATACAATTCAGTTATTGATTTAAGATCTTCCTTCTTTTCTTTTTCAAAAATTTTCTCAAGAGTTGTAAAGCAACTCTTTTGTTTTTCCTTCTTTTCTAATATAGGCAACTGCTGGTATAATTCTTTTTCCTACTCTAAGAATGTGCTTGTTTTGAGAAATCATCAAGGACTAAATGCCCGGACTGCAAGATGTAATGCTTAGTAAGTACCTAAAAGGTATTAACAGGGCATAGACTTTATTTCTGAAGGGGGAGCAAGAACAGAACTCATCACTATTATTGTTAAATTTGTATTATTATCTTCAGTTATACCAACTAAGAACTACCAAGCCTAACATCATTTTCAGAAGTAGGGTATAAATGATAAATATATATCAGATTATCTATCGCTCCATTAATTTCTACCTGTAGATCAGTCACTATTTTCCTTATGCCTTTTTAGTATATTTAACTCAGTCTAATGATTTGTTTATTTAACTAAAAGTTGCATCAGTATGTGGTTTGTTAAACCTTCCAATGAAATAAACTAGACCTAGGCTAACTTTCTTTTCTTCTAATTATTTTGTTTTTTAAACATTTTTTGAAGAGAGTGTCTACTGATAATAACTAAGTAAACAATTTTTAAGAAGAAATACATGATCCAAAATGGCAGCAGATTTGGTGGAAGGTATACTTACCTAGTCCCAGGATCAAACTGGAATTATAACTAAATTATAGAATAATCATCCCAAATAACCAACTGAAGACTAGCTGATACAAGTCTTATAACCAAGGACTTACAGAAGAAGCCACATTGAGACTGGTAGAAAGGGCAGAAATGTGAAAAGGGCAGGCCTTGCTCCCATGGATGGCAGTTAAGGAATATCTCAGCTGCAGGCATGTTCCCCCTGAGAAGAGTCGGATCTAAACCCCAAAACAGGCTCTCCAGCCCAGAGCACCAGAGCCAGGAAGAGGTGCCCACATAACATCTGCCTGTGAAAAGCAGTGGGGTTTCTGTTCACCAGGGAGAGACAGAAATCCATTAGAGACATAAGTGCCCTCTTAAAGGGCCAATGAGAAAATTTCAATCACAGCCACTCACCCTATGCTCTGCTAGAGGGAGGGCAGAATAAAAACAGTCATGTGAGCATAGTCAGTTTCTTTCAGTGACTAAGCCTAACACGCAGCCAGCAGGTGGAGGCAGGCAGAGGCAAATATCATCAGAGTGCTTTGGAATTTTGCGGTCCTATCCCCAGGCCCAGAGCTAATAAAAGCCAACCTTGGTGAAAACTTGGTCCTTCCCTTGTGCACCCAGGTCCAGCAGAGGTAACCACAAACTGTGTGTCACTTGTAGCTCAAAATAGGTTGCCCAGGGCCAGTCACAGGAAGCGACTGACATAGGGCTGCACCAGAGTACCTCCCAAGAGACCTAGAATCAACAAATCCAGTGGCCAGCTTGTGACAACATCAGAACAGGATCCAAAAAGATTCACAACCAGTATATCCAAGGGAGGTCTCAGCAGGCACCAAACCCTGCTGAGGAAAGTCCACTTAGTGGGGTCAGCATCTGCATAGCAGCTCACATGCCATGGCCAGGGTTGAGCCTCATAGTCAGCCAGCCTGATGGTTGATCCCATGCATGAACAGATCAATAGCAATCAAGACTCAGTTATAACAGGAGAGTCTATATAACCCACACGTGGGACATTTCTGGACCACCCAGTGCAGGTGAGCAAGGCGACTGCACCACCGGACCCCATAGGACACCTACTACCCCACATAAAACAACCCCATCAAGACTAGGAGTCATAGCACGTCTATTACTTGGAAGAAGCCCAAGTGTCCATCGGCAGATGAGTGGATCAAAAAGCTGTGGTACAATTACACAGTGAAATACTACACATAAAAAAAAAAGAGAGAGAAATCTCACCTTTTACAGCAGCACGGATGGACATGGAGAGCATTGGTCCTTCCAGACCAATAATAATGCTTCTCCATAATGGAGAGCATTATGTTACGTGAAGTAAGCCAGTCAAAAAAGACAACTACCAAATGATTTTACTTATATGTGGAATCTAATGAATAAAATAAACTAACAAGCAAAATAGAAACAGACTCATAGACAAAGGACAGACTGATAGTGGTAAGAGGGGTCAGGGGATGCAAGGCTGGGTGAAAAAGTTGAATGATTAAGCAAAAAAGAAAAAAGAACTCATAGACACAGACAACACTACGGTGATTACCAGAGGGAAATGGGGACAAAGGGATATAGAGAATGGCATGGGGGGGAATGGTGATGGAAGGAGACTTGACTTGGGGTGGTGAACACACAATACAATATACAGATAATGTATTATATAATTACATGTGAAACCTATATAATTTCATTAACCAATGTCACCCCAATATAATCAATAAAAAGAAAAAAGAAAGAACTATGTATTAGCCAAGTATCTCATTGTTCAAATCCCAGCTCAAATACAACTTTTCTTTGAAGGCTTTTCTGATCTTCCAGATAATTATGTATCCATAATCTTCAAAAACATTATCTTAGGACCTACCATGTTTCATTGTTATTGCTTGTGTGATTATAGCATCTTCCCCACTAGGCTGTTAAACTGTCAGTTCTGGGAGGGTGAGACACATGCTTTATTCATCACTGTATCACCAGTGCCTGACTCAGTGCCTGGGAGGAAACACTAGGTTCATCAGGGAACATGGTTGCCATCCAGTTCTGGGATTTTAGCCATGAGCATCTGTGGCACTGTGGAAGTTTGTGTCAAATCTGTTGTCTTCTCGTTTACTCTCCCATTATTACAGCATTTAAGACTTGGTTGTCATCTTCACTTTAAAATTAGAAGGGCACAGTGCAGAGAAGTTAGGTGACTTTCCAAAAGCTCCTCTGTGAATAAAAGTCTAAGCTATCAATAAGAGATTAGAACACTTGCTGATGCTCAGCCATCAGCGTTCTAATATGATGTGCTCTTTCCTGAGGCTGCTCTTGTAAGGTGTCAATTAACAAATCAAGTTCATGCTTTTTCCTACTATAAGGCAAATATTCCTTAAGTAAATGGAAAAGTGAAAAATTTTACATAAAACCCTAGAAGAAAGCCTACTGTTGTTTTAAGCTTTCCCTTCAACCTAGTGTCAAGGTTGTCAGAGAGAGCCATTTGTTTCCATTCCTTCCACCTTGGAGAAAGAGCACCTCCTTGACCTCTGCTCCTTCGACAACATATTCCAGCAGAGGGAGCTTCAAGTGTTTTACAACCACATAGTGTCTTCCTGCCTACTTTTCCTCCCTCTCCACCTAGCCCAAAGGCTTAAGTTATGGGTTAATTCTGATGCCAAGTCATTGGACAGGCCCTGGCTTTCTCCTAAGGTCACATTAGGAGCTGCCAGAGTTTGAAAAACCTGAAGAGAAAGGCTGTATTTTTATCACACATCTCCATATTTAATTAAGGAGGTCATACTTAAGTATAATATGAAGTATAGAGCATAATTTTTTAATTCTTGATTTGCTATATAGTTAGAGATCAGGCTAGATGATGATTAAATGACAACCATGCTCTCCCCTCAAAAGATGTGGCCTATCCAATTCATCTCAAAGGTGACACAAGGCAATTTTTATATATTTTTTTCATTTAGCAGGTCAAATACTTAAAAATATCTCTACATCTACAATATGGACCCAAAACTCACCTTACTGTAAATCTAGTGATTCACCTAAGAATTGAATGCTGATTGTGGCAAATTGTTGGCTTGCCTGTACTCTTGGTAATTTATGCAACATCTGAACAATAACAAAGAATATATTGTGGAGTGCTTCTAAAAACTCCATTTAGCTTGAAGTAAGTATTTTAAAAACATTTATTCAAAATAATAAATCAAACCCTGACCAGTGTGGCTCAGGTGGTTAGATGTCATCCCACAAAACAGAAGGTTGACAATTTTATCCCTGGTCAGGGCACATGCCTGAGTTGTGGGTTTGGTTCCCGGTCAGGGTGCGAACGAGAGGTAACCAATTGATGTTTCTCTCTCACATCAATTTTTTTCTCCCTCCCTCCCCCCACTAAACATAAATAAGTAAAATCTTAAAAATATAATAAATCGGAAAATGAAAAAAAGGGATGGAAAACACTGAGTATCCTCTACAGGCTGGCTATAATGTTGGCACAAATAGTAACATGATAAAAATTTCATTTATAAAAGTCAATTCAGGCAGACTAAGAATTTAAGTATAAAAGGTAAAGCCCAAAAGCTTTGGAAGAAAATGTTTTTATGTCTCAGGAATAAGAAAGTGTTTCTTAAAGAAGATATAAAAAGTTCAACCCATTAGGTAAACATTGATCATTTTATTACCTTCTAATTAAGACCCGATTATCAAAAGATACTGTTAAAAAGTAAACTAAGAGAAGGAACTTAATACTTATATAAAGAACAGCTCCTTTTCACCTGGAACTGTGAAGGGAGCAGAAGAGAAGAAGGTTCCTGCTACACCAGGAACCCTTAAGAAAAAGTGAAGGAATTTTGTGGAGCTAAAGATCAAGCACCTGAGAAAGAAGTTTGCCCAAAAGATACCTCAAAAGGCCTGGAGGAAGCTTATCTATGAAAAAGTTAAGCACTATCACAAGGAATATAGGCAGATGTACCGAACTGAGATTCAAATGGCTAGAATGTCAAAAAAAGGCTGGCAATTTCTACTCACCTGTGGAACCCAAATTGGCATTTGTCATCAGAATCAGAGGTGTCAATGGTGTGAGCCCAAATGTCCAGAAGGTGGTGCAGCTTCTTCGCCTTCACCAGATATTCAATGTCACCTTCACTAAGTTCAGCTGTGCTTTGATTAACATGCTGAGAATTGTGGAACCATTTATGCATGGGGGTGCCCAAACCTGCAGTCAGTAAATGAACCCATCTACAAGCTTGGTTATGGCAAAATCAACGAAAAACAAATTGCATTGACAGATGACACATTGCTTTCTCCATCTCTTGGTAAATATGGCATCATCTGATTCATGAGGTCTATGCTGTTGGAAAAAGCTTCACTTTATCATCTACATGAAGTGGAATGAAGAAAAAGACCACTCATTTTGTGCAACGTGGAGATGCTGGTAACAGGGGAGGTCAGATCAACAGGCTTATTAGAAGGATGAACTACGGTATCTGCCATAGTTATTTTGTAATCTGGTCAGTTAATAAACAGTGACTGCTTTAAAACTGAAAAAAAATGGAGAATTACTCTTTAGAATATAAAAAATTACTCCTAAAACTTAATCAGGAAAAGAGAGAAAAATCCAATAGAAAAATTGGGGAAAATTAAACAGGAATTTTGCAGAAAAGTAAATCTGAATTGGTAATAAATATATGAAGCATTAAAACCTCACTCATAACCAGGTAAGTGCAAATTAAAACCTGGAGGCTATTTTATATACGACTCCTGTACAGAAGATATCCAGTCATGTAATATGACAAATGGAAACATTTATTAAAGAAAATTCAAGAAATGTTGTACATAGAACAATGACGCCTCAGTCCCCTTCAAAGTAGGCACCTTGGGACCTCACACAGTTCTCCCAATTGCCATCAACTGTCCCATCATATTTTCCCAAATCTCACTGCCTATTTGAAATCTCTTCCCTTTCAAAGGTGACTTTAGTTTTGGGAAAAGCAGAAAGTCTCAGGGCACCAAATCTGGGCTACAGGGGAGCAGAGTCACCTGGGTGATTTCATGTTTCACCAAGAAACTCTGCAGGAGATGTGATGCATGAGTAAGCACGTTGTCTGATGACAGTTGCCAGTCACCAGTTGCCCATAGCTGTGGACTTCTGAATCATCCAAATAGTTTCTGTGGAGGGATGTTTGAGTTTAATGCAAAATTTGATGCAGATTCATTGCTCTACTTGCTCAGTCATTTTGAATGTGACAGCCACCCAGTACACATGTTTGCTCATTGACATCTACTGCCCCCACTGACTAGTAGAGTGAAGTCATCATTGTTCACACATGCACATTCCAGTCCACTCTCCTTGGTTGCCAGGTTACATCAATGTCGCACAAACTGTTCTTGTTATGGTAACGATGGTAGGACTGCTTCCAGATAGGCTTCATGTGCCAGATTGGCAAAAATTTTAGAGTCTGCCAAAATAAAGTGTTGGAGGATTGGGGTACAAGTGGAGTCCTCAAAACTTTTCTTTTTTTATTAAAAAAAATTTTTTTATTGATTTTGAGAGAGGGAAAGACATTGATTTGTTGTTTCACTTGTTGTATGCATACATTGGTTGATTCTTGTATGTCCCCTAACCAGGGATCAAACCCACAAACTTGATGTATGAGGGCAATGCTCCAGACCACCAAGATACCCACCCTGGGCTCAAAAACTTTTAAAAAAATTATATGTTGATACAATCATCTCAGAAGAGAATTTGGCATTGTTTAGTGACATCGAAGCATGAATACTGTGAAATCAGCAATTCTACTTCTAGAGAGACTTCTGCATTTGCTATTGTTAACTTGCCCATGTCACAAGTGTTCGTAGCAGTGTTGTCTGTAATGGTAAAAAACAGGAAATAATTCAGTAGCCATCAACAAGACAGAAAGTAAACTATGGTACATGCAGCAAAAAAATGAATAAACCACAGCCAAATACACTGAGACAAATCTCGCAAATATAATACTGAGCCAAAAAAAAAAAATCAAGTTGCAGAAAAATACATATAATATGATACTGTTTATTTAAAGTTCAAAAACATGCAAAATAAATGAGAAAAATATGGGAAATGACACATCCAGGATAGTGTTTACCTCTCTGGGAGAGAGAGGGAGGACTGTGTTTGTAAAGGAGCCCATGGAGGTTAAGTGCACAGTTTTATTTAATTATCTTTTCTACCTTCTGTATACACATATGCCATTAAAGGCCAGATAACTTTAGTTATTTTAAAATATTTAAAATGTTTATGTTTAAAGCTCTTTAGCTCTGACTTGGGAGAAGTTATTCTGACAGAATATGATAGGTTTTAATTAGAGTCATGGTTGTAGATACAAAGCGTTGGGACAAAATCTGTGAGATGTTGTGAAAAAAGAAACTGTTAAATCGTGTTCCATTTTATTTGGGTACAAAAAAGAAAAAAAAAGTTTTAAGTCCCACTATTCCACATTTTGGAGGCCAAGAGAATTGGGGTGGCACTGAAGAAGGTAGACATAGTAACAGACTGGAAATCAGGACTCATTATGCTGAAATCCAATACCAATAGGAGAGCCGACGGAGAGATCCAGGTTACTGGAAAGGCTGATGTGTGAGGTCATTGGTATGAGGGCCACGGCTGAACTTCAGTGTGAATGAGATACTGAAGCAAGGGGCTGTCTGGGCTCCTCTTAGATCTCTTCTTGGAGGAGAAGTAACCAACTGCGTAACAAAGAGCAATAATATCGTGTCCTTCAGCTGCTATTACAGCACAGCGTCTTCCTACAACTGTCCTGTACAGAAAAAAGACAATTTATAAGAAAAGGAAAAAATGACCAAAAAGTTTCTCCTTATTATTAATCAAAGAAATAAAATAAAATATTGGCAAAGACTTCAAAAAAGAAAAAAGAAAAGAAAATTGAGTTGATAAAGTTATCAGGAAATAAATATACATTGCTAACCCTTCCCCTTCCTAGGAGCCAGTTAGACGAGCTATCTGGAATCTTTTGAGCTTATGTGCCCTCTGAAGTAGCACTTTCACCTTTGCGGTTATATCTTGATGACTTAAGTACAAGTTATACAACTTCGTATGTTTTTGAAAACTGTAAAACAAATTAAAATGAAAACTCGATTAAAGGAACACCAGTAGTAAGTCCATACAGTGAAATATTCTGCAATCATTTTTAAATATTGCTAAATATGAATATATATTTTTTGACTTGGCAAATTATTCAGCATATATTCTTAGGTGGGAAAAGAAGCAAAAGAAATTTAAAAAGTATTAATTCATGTAAAGAACCTGATTCAAAATAATATACAGCAAGATATTAACAGTTGCTATGTTAGAAGTGATGTTATCTTTATGTTCTAATTTTTCAATCATAAGCATATGTTGCTTTTATAAGATAAAACAACACTAACATTTACTTTTCATTTAAAAAAGTCTTTGTAATTTTTCTCAGGTAGATCAAAAATATGTTTAGATATCATGAAAGCAAAGAAAGAAGAAAATATTAGGACAAAGAAGTTATATCCAGTAATGTGGTCTGGTATATTCCTGCCACAAGTGGGTTGAATATCATTGGTGATATCGTATCATTTTATCCTAGAAGTAATCCTAATGAATTTAAGTCAGTATTTCACATGACAGGTGATTCCCAGAAGCAGTGGCAGCAGAGAGGCAGCGCAAGCAAGAAAAGGAAGAAAGCTAATTAAACTTTGGTGCATTTTCAGGCAGAGTACCTGTGTGGGAGACTGGGCTCTATCACCTGGGGAATTCCGGGGAAGTGTGCAGAAGAGTTGTCTCCAACCAAGCAGGTGAGGTTGCTGGGATTTTTAATCACCAGCTCCCTTCTGTCACTGGTTGAGAGCTGCTTTGTGGGAGAGTGGAGACAACAAAATTCCCATCACTCCCCTGCCTCTGGGCTGCTCAGGTAGATAGAAAAAAACCTTCAGGTAAAGAATTGCAGGTGCTCTGGTTGGTGTGGTTCAATTGGTTGGAGTGTTGTCCAGTAGATCAAAGGGTCATGGGTTTGATTCCCGGTCAGGGCACATATCCAGTTGTGGGTTTGATCCCTGGTTGGGGCATGTACAAGATGGCAACCAATTGATGTTTCTCTCTCATTTCTCTCTCTGTCTCTCTCCACCCCCCTCTCTTTCTCTCTCTCTCTTCCTTTCTTTCTAAAAGCATTGTTAAAATGTCCCTGGGTGAGAATAAAAAGAAAAGAATTGCCAGTGTCTGCAGATGGAAGCCTGGGTCCCACCCGCATGCTCCACTACCCAGCTTTGGGAACGCCGCTGCTGAAAAAGTGGTATAAGAGTCCTCATGCCTAGATCTCTTGTGCTTTCTAATGCTGATTTTAAATGACTTTTTACCTTGGGTGCCCACATCATAATATGAAGATATAAGCCTCCTCTGGGACAGGTAGAAAGGGGGGATAAAAAGAGGAAAGAAATTAAGGTTACAATTTGCTTCAACCAGTCTGTGCTGAACATTGTGTTAGGTGCTGTGGAAATGGTAAAGAAATGTAACTCATAAATTCTGGTCCACAGAGCTTACAATATAAGAGAATACTTGTATACATATGAAATATTTAAGTGGCAATAAAAGATATATATATATATAAATTATATAAATTATCAGTGTGAATAATACAGATAAAAATGCTGAGGAGAGAGGCATTCCTGTGTTTAAAAATAGGTCATTAACTAAATTCTAGACCAGACCAGAGGATTAATCAGCAGTTGAAAATGAGGGTGTTCTAGATGATAAGTACAGCATGAGCAAAAGTGTTAATAACAGGTGCGCGGAATATCTTCCTACTGTCTCTTTAAATTCCTCTACACCCTGCTCTAGTGTGCTGTGTGCCAGGAAAGCTGATATTTATAGACAAGATTAACAGACTTCCTAGGAATTCTAGCAACTTCCTTTGGCAGGGCATCATAGAGGTCAAAGAGGAGAGGAGACTTCTGGCCAAGATGGAGGTATAGGAAAACATGCTTTGCCTTCTCCACAACCATAAGAAGAATCACAACTAACCTCAAAACAAAATACAACCAGAACTACCAGAAAATTGAACTGTATGGAAGTCCAACAAACAAGGATTTAAAGAAGAAATATTCATCCAGAAGGGTAGGAGGGGCGGAACTGGGAGCCAGGGCAGAGAGGACAATGTGGTGGCAGCGAGGGGACTGTGGCAAGGCAGTGGTGGTGGTGGCAGCCGGCAGAATGGGCAGTCCCACATACATGCATGCCAGATAAAAATGGAAGGGGACATGTGGGGTGCAAGCCACCCCAACCCCAGAACAGATGGTGCAGTCCAGGGTTCTAGCACCAGGAAAATAAAGTCTCATAACTTCTGGCTGTAAAAACCAGCAGAGGTTGGAGTGGTGGAAGAAACTGGATCTTTCAGGAGAGCCCGTTTCAAGGACCTGCACAGCCCTAGAATGTATGCAAACCCGCCCACTCTGGGATTCAGCACCAGGGCAGCAGATAGAAGGGCACCATTCATATACAGGAAGTAGGGAAAGTGACTGGAAATGGGGCGAGAGCCAAGCAAGTAGCATTGTTCCCTCTCCAACCCCTCCCCCACATACAGAGCCACAAAGCAGAAAAGTGGGTTGCCCCACCCTGGCAAAACCTAAGGCTCTGACCCTTACAATGTAACAGGTGCACCAATACAGGGAGTCAAAGTAGATTTACCTAATACACAGAAACAAGCACAGGGAGGCTGCCAAATTGAGGAGACAAAGAAATATGACCCAAGCGAAAGAACAGATCAAATATCCAGAAAAGTAACTAAGTAATGCCAGCCTATCAGATGCAGAGTTCAAAACACTGGTGATCAGGATGCTTAGAGATCTCGCTGAATACAGCAAATGCATAAGGGAAGTAATGAAGGCTACACTAAGTGAGATAAAGAAAAATCCACAGCAAAACAACAGTGAAGGGAAGGAAGCTGGGGTTCAAACCAATGATTTGTAACATAAGGAAGAAATAAATAGTCAACCAGTACAGAATGAAGAAACAAGAATTCACAAAAACAAAAAGATAATAAGGACTCTGGGACATCTCCAAACATGCCAACATAAATCATAAGGATGCCAGAAAGAGAAAAGGAAGAGCAAAAAATTGAAAACTTATTTGAAAAAATAATAAAAGACTTCCAGCCAAGATGGAGGTGTAGGTAGATACACTTTGCCTCCTCACACAACCAAAAGAAGAACAACAACAAATTTAAAAACAAAAAACAACCAGAACTGCCAGAAAATCGAACTGTATGGAAGTCTGACAACCAAGAAGTTAAAGAAGAAATGTTCATTCAGACTGGTAGGAGGGGTGGAGATGGGCAGCCGGAGCAGAGAGGGCATGCGGCAAGGAGGCTGCTGGAGGACTAGGTGACCAGAGCAGTGGCTGGCTGACTGGGCAGTCCCACATTTCCGTGAGGATAAACCAGGAGGAACAACTGGGGAGTGAGACAGACTGTACAACCCAGTGTTCCAGCATGGGAAAAGAAAGCATCAAAAACCACTGGCTATAAAATCCTGTGGGGGTTGTGGCAGTGGGAGACTCCCAGCCTCAACAGAGAGTTCATTGGAGAGACAGACCCATGGCATCCCAGAATGTACACAAGCCCCCCCACCAGGGAATCAGCACCAGAAGTGCCCAATTTGCTTGTGGGTAGTGGGGGAAGTGACTGAAAGTGCCGGGAGAGCTGAGTAGGCCACATAGTTCCCTCTCTCATCCCTCCCCCATATACAGTGCCACAACGCAGCAATGTCAGTTGCCCCACCCTGGTGAATACCTAAGGCTCAGCCCCTTACAACATTAACTGGAGCCCCAAGACAAAGAAATATGTCCCTAATGAAAGAACAGATCAAAACTCCAGAAAAAATGCAACTAAGCAACAAAGAGATAGCCAACCTATCAGATGCAGAGTTCAAGACACTGGTAATCAGGATGCTCACAGAAATGGTTGTGTTTGGTCACAAAATAGAGGAAAAAGTGAAGGCTATATAAAGTGAAATAAAGACAAATACACAGAGAACCAACGGTGAAGAGAAGGAAATTGGGACTCGAACTAATGATTAGGAGCAAAAGAAGGAAATAAACATTCTACCAGAACAGAATGAAGAAACAAGAAGTCAAAAGAAAAGAAAGAAATGAGCAGAGGTTTAAGAACCTCCAGGACAACGTTAAATGTTCCGACAGCCGAATCATAGGGGTGCCAGAAGGAGAAGAGAAAGACCAAAAAATGGAAAAATTATTTGAAAAAGTAATGAAAAATGTCCCCAGTCTGGCAAAGGAAATAGACTTCCAGGAAGTCCAGGAAGCTCAGGGAGTCCCAAAGAAGTTGGACTCAAGGAAGCACACACCAAGGCACATCATAATTATATTACCCAAGATTAAAGGTAAGGAGAGAATCTTAAAAGCAGAAAGAGAAAAGGAGACAGTTACCTACAACGGAGTTCCCATCAGACTATCAGCTGATTTCTCAAAAGAAACCTTCCAGGCAAGAAGGGGCTGGAAAGAAGTATTCAAAGTCATGAAAGACAAGGACCTACATCTAAGATTACTCTGTCCAGCAAAGCCATCATTTAGAATGGAAGGGCAGATGAAGTGCTTCCCCGATAAGGTCAAGAAAAGGAGTTCATCATCACCAAACCGTTACTACCTGAAATGTTAAAGGGACTTATCTAAGAAAAAGAAGATGATCAAAAATTTGAACAGTAAAACAACAAACTCACAATTATCAACAACTGAACCTGAAAAAAATAAAAACAAAAACAAAGCAAACAACTAGAACAGAAACAGAATTGCAGAAATGGAGATCATATGGAGGGTTATTAGTGGAGAGAGGGGTGGAATGGGGGCAAAGGTACAGGGAACAGAAGCATAAATGGTAGCACAAATTAGACAAGGGGGAGGTTAAGAATAGTATAGGAAAGGGAGGGGCCAAAGAGCTTATGTGCACGACCCATGGACATGAACTAAGGGGGGTGGGGAATACTGGAGGGAAGGAGGGTACCAGGTGGAAGGGGGAAAACGGGGAAAAAATTGGGACTACTGTAATATCATAATCAATAAAATATACTGAAAAAAAGAAGGAGAGGAATTTTGGGATACTTCTATTCCAGTCCCTTTCTGCAGGATCATCCCAAGTGAGCTGCTTTCTTTTATCAAGGCTTTACTACAGTCGGCAGACCTCTGCACACAGTTTCTCTCCTCTCCAGGTTCTGGTAACTGCTCTCTTAGTAGCCCTGGTGTACTGCACTGTTCCTTGTAGTGTTACCCATCCACACCTTTGCTATATTCTCCTCCAGTTGGCTTTAACTGTACCAGGAGTTTTCTGCCTGCCGCCAGACTGACGGTGAGAATGGGCTCTGTGAGAGGAGAAAAGACGGAATGAAGTGTTTGGCAGAGCTTGAGGAAAGTGTTCACATAGAAAAGTACAGGCAGGTAAGATGGGTATTTCTTTTAAATTTCTTTTTTCTGAAGAAAATGGTACTCCAAATTTGAGGATGATATTCAGAATGAAGTTTTAAAATCTTTAAATGACATGTAAATGTGTGCTCGCCAATGAGCATGTAGCAAATCTTCTCTCCTGAGCTTTGTTTGGCCTCTACTGTTCTCTACATAAAGGAAGAGCCTTCGTCTGGCACCTCTGACAGGCAGGCACACATCCAATTACCCTGGGTGTCTCTATGAATCAAGTCTCGGTTGCCGATAAAAGCAGCAAGTGAAACGTTCCAAATAAACTGAGCAACAGACTATTCTATTCTATAATCCAGTTTTGCCTCTGAGGAAATTTAAGGTTTTTCTTCTAGTTCTACATCCTTGAAAAATAAATGCAATTATAAAAAGTTTTCTTTTTCTTTCCTTTTTCTTTTTACTTTTGAAAAAATTCTTTTTGGTGTTGGCTTATAAAGTCCCAAAGAGGATCACTTACAAATAGGATCTGAAAATATGAGCTTCTTTCTGCACCATTTGTGCAAGGATCGTGGGTGCATGAGTTTTGTAATTGATTTTGCTGACATGACAGCCAGTGAACATTTAGGTAAAAGAATTACATGTTCAAAAGGTTGCAACAAGGTAACTTTGAAGTATTGTCTTAAAGTGTCAGTGCAAACAGATCAGTCAAGGCCTAGTGGAAACATTTTAGGACTAAAAATCTACCTTGGTAATTGGAGGGCAGGGAAAGATTGAAGATAAAAGTGGACCACTCCAATATAGTAATCAGTAGAGTTAATTAAGGGAAACTTACATGTAAAGCACATCTTGGGCAGCTGCAAGACAAAATAGATCCCTTAGAAGCTTAATAGGCACCAGAGAATTACATAGGGTAAAGGAGGGAGGACAGACACGGGTACTAGCACGTAAATGCTACTAGGTATAGGAAATTACATGCTTGAGCAGGTCAGGACAAAGGCCTATGCCAGGACCCAGCACATAGCAGGATGCAGGGGTAGGGTTTATGTCAGAATAGACATCAATTATAATCAGACAGTCTCTGAAGCAGTTTTCTGTAAACTATCTCTAATCTCCGATTTGGCCCCAGTCCAGCATGCCTGGTAGGACTGCAGTGCTGTCATGAAATAGTCATTCCTCCACACGACACTGGTTTATCTCTTCATTTTTTTAAATTGATCTTGGGAAAGAGGCAGACTGACAGACATTGACTTGTTATTCCAGTTACTTATCCATACATTGGTTGCTTCTTGTATGTGCCCTCACCAGGGATGGAGCTCAAAACCTTGGCCTATCTGGATGACACCATAACCAACTGAGCGACTCGGCCAGGGCTGATTTAGCTCTTTCAATCAGTAGCTTTCATCTGCCCATCTCCTCATGGCTCCAAACTGTCATGCCTTCTTTCTCCACTGACCCAGTGAAAGAGCAGTCTTAAATTGCTAATTAATAAGAAAAGAAAACCTGTAAATCTTGGCAGGCCACTGTGCCAGTTCCAAAATTTGGAAGCAGCCACATTTTGTTTAACAAATATAAACATTATCCTTTTTGCAACTGGAGAGTCCAACCCCTCAGGGTCTGTAGTGAAGCTGTTTTGGTGGTTCAATGATCATCAGGGACTAGTCATCTTCTGTTCTTCTTCCACCACCATATGCATGACTTCTACCTTCAAATAACCTAGTTGTCAATAAAAAAAAAGATTTGAACCTTTGTAGATTTAAGAAAAGAGATTTTTATTTGGGCCTATCTGAGGATGTTGCTTGAGGGCAGAGTTCCAAGAAGACTTGAAAAAGTGGTCTAACTTTAGCAAAGTGAGGGGATGTTTATATGTGGAGGAGGGCAAGAAAAATACAACTGTGCATCAGCACTTTTACTTATATCCAAAGGGGAACAGTTTTTCATCAGGTGGAGAGAATATACAGGTAAGGTAGGATCAGCAAGCACCTGGAATCAGGAGTGTGGAAAGGCGCCCGGAAGCAATTATTTTTACATTTTTATCGGAATGTGTAAAGAACAGTCAGTGCCTTCTATAATTATCTTTTTAATTGCAATTGTTGGAAAGTATATGTGATTAGGAATTTATTGTGTTCTCTTGGTTACTGATCAAGTTGGAACAACAGCTTAGACACCTTTTCCTTTCTCATAGTCCAAGATGGCTGCTAAAATTTGTCATTTCTTCCAAAAAAAGAAAGTAGAAAGTTAAGAAAGGTACCTCCCAGCTGAATCAATTCCGTTTAGACGACCATCCCAAAGTCCTAAGATCTATCTCATGGATAGAACTTAGTCTGTCAGGGAGGATGAAAAATAATCTGTTATCCGGGTACATAGTCATTCTCCAAAAAACTGTTGTTTTTTTTAATTAATGAAGCAAGAAGATACTGTTTAAGTAGCTAGCAGTATCTGCTATGCTGCTTTTATTTGATTTTTAAATTTTTTAAAAAATACATTTTTCAGCTCTGGTTGGGTAGCTCAGTTGGTTGGAGCATCATCCTGAAAACCAAAAGATTGCAGGTTCCATTCCCTGTCAGGGCACATACCGAGGTTGCGGGTTCAATTTCTGGTCGGGGCATGTACAGGGGGCAAGTGATCGATGTTTCTGTCTCACATTGATGTCTGTCTGTCTGTCTGTCTGTCTCTCCCTCTGCCACCTCCCCTCGTTCCTGCCTTCTCTCTCTTTAAAATCAATAACCATATCCTTGGGTGAGGATTAAAATAAATAAATGAAGTTTTCAGAGATAGATTTCATTATGTTATCAGAAAGCTAATGTAATACAGATCCATATCTTAATGAAACATCATATATTTGCAATACATATTGAAATTGAAACAGGGTTACATTTGTTCTGCTATAATTATTAATAATTAATTAATTAATTAATTAATAAAAATTATATCCATAATTTTGCTCAAAAGTGTATTGCACAATTTCAAACATGGAGACTGGAAAACAAAGTTACTCTCAATGTGTTTTTCTGATAACTAGAGTCAGAGCACTTCTGGACTGTGGCAGGGATGGAGACAAATTGCTCTCATCCTGTCACCTCACATACTGCTCTAGAGAGATTTCCACAGCTCCCCAAATATGCAGCCTGAAAGCTCAACCACATCTAGGCGCGTTCATGGGAAATGGAAAGCGATTTGACTTGGATGAAACAGCAGAAGTGAAATGTTAAAAATGGAAAAACAATGAAACAACCCCAGGTTAAATTATAAATTTTGAAAACTCGCCAACATAATTAATTTTCAAAAGAATTTTATGTAGCCGAACTGGCAGTGGTCATGTGAAGGATACCTTCTCTTTTAGCTCCATCTACCCACGCAAGTGGGAACTACTTGAAATAATCACTCTAAACAAGAACAAGGTACCAGCTATGGAAACATATTCTCAAGTATTATCCTCTAACCTAAAACTGCACCCCCTCTCCTTCCACTCAATTTTAAACTCAAATTCTGTCTTAGGTATCTGGAGAGAACTAGCCATTGTTCTTTAGGACGCAGAGTTGAAGAGTTGCAGTAGAGACCTTATGGTCCACAACCCTAAAATATTTACTACCTGGCCCTTTACAGAAAATATTTGCTGAGTCCTTCTTTATATATATTGCATAAAGTTAATATGCATTTATTTGTTGCCTGTATATTTATTAAACAGCTATTATATATCAAATACGGTGCTCCTACGTTCTACTTAAGATGCTCTAGACAAATGAAAGAGTAGATAACTAATTAAAATGTTTATGGTAAGTGCTACCTCAGGGGCAAAAATAGGTTGCAATGTAAGCATATCTAGAAGGTACTAACCGAGAATAGAGGGCTATTGTAACCAGGAAAAACTTCCTGATGAAAATAGTATCTAAATTGACATTGGATGATGAGTAGGAATTAGCCAAGCAAAGAGGAAGAAGGAACAATTATAAATGCTCAGAGAAAAATTAGGGAAATTCAAATTATTTCAGAGGTGAAAGTGAAAAAGTCAGCACATGTTTAGAGATACTTATGTCAGACTGCTAGCAAGGCTGGAAGAACTGTCATAAACTCATTAAAATAGCTTAAACTGGGCCACTGGTCCAAGGCCAGAAAACAGTTTGTAGAGGGGCAGAAGGCAGGAAGTGATTGTCGCTAAGGGAAACCGAAGCATCACACTAAGGGGTGGCTGTGGTGGATGATAAGGCAGGAGTCAAGGAGTCACAGGAGTCTAGTGACTTTGACCTGCACAGGAAGGGGTGATCTTGCTGGTGCTGTGAAGGCTCTTTAATGAAGTTTTCATAGACAGACAGCTGTCCAGAGGACTGCCCTCTAGGTACAAGTGTTGCCTCCACTGCGAATTAAGATATAAAATTGTCCTCTTCATTAATCTTTCCAAATCCCTCTGCAGGCCACATCTGAAA
The DNA here is from genome assembly GCA_004026545.1 of Mormoops blainvillei. Classification (NCBI taxonomy): domain Eukaryota; kingdom Metazoa; phylum Chordata; class Mammalia; order Chiroptera; family Mormoopidae; genus Mormoops; species Mormoops blainvillei. Next base: position 18,733 of record PVJD01006439.1, on the reverse strand, counting down.
TTCTTTTGAGATTATAAAGCCTTTTATTCCAGGATTAGAGATAAAGATGTAAATGTAAATGTAAATACAAATGTCAATTGAGGTTAAAACTGCGGTTTGGGGGAAGGACAGGTAGGGGAGGAGGTGGAGGGATTGAGCAAAAAGGAATAAGGACTCACGGACATGGACAACAGTGTGGGGACTGCTCCCGGGAGGTGGGTATAAGGGGACTAAATGGTAATGGAAAAAATACAATAAAGATTTAAAAAAGAAAAAAAGTACAATTTATTTGGACCAAAGTACAATAGGCAATGGGCCAACAGATATCAGAGCCTTTCCAGTTTTGATTTATGGGGTTTTTAAGGAAGGGAAGGAGTTTGTAAGGAAAGATCCTTGCTTATTAAGGGCTTATCCTATTTATTCTCAAACGGAGCAGGAGGGCAATGAATAAAAGCTAGGATACTTTTTGTTAGATTTAGGAAATACGTGTTCTTTTCTTTCAGTTGAAGTTGTAGGGGAGAAAAAAGTTTTATTTGACCATCCTAAGGTCCCTGGCTGGTGGGTCTGAAAATTAAACTGACAAAGACAGATTAACAGTATAAAAGCATACACATTTTATTGAATTTTTACATGTACATGGGGAGGCTTCACAAAAGAATGAAGACCCAGAGAAGTGACCAGAGCTGGAAGCTTTTATACCTTTTAAACAAATAAACAAATTTGTGAAGAATTGACAAGACAAAGGGGTTTGGGTTGGGGTTAGGAAATGGTTAAGAAGTATTGGGTCAGTCAAAAAGTTCGTTTGGGTTTTTTTCCATACGATGGCTCCAGTAGCGCTTAGTTGTCTTGAACTTCATTTGAAACAATTTTGTTAGATTGTGACAGCTGTCATATCAGCATGCATTTAAAAAAAGTTATCAAAGCTGGTGAATTTTTGTGTAGCCATTTTAATATTGAAGATGAAAGAAAGTACACAACACTTTTGGCATATTATGCTTTATTATTTCAAGAAAGATAAAAATGCAATAAAAACACACAAAAAAAGATTTGTTCGGTGTATGGAGAAGGTGCTGTGACTGATCGAAAGTGGTTTCCAAAGTTTCGTGCTAGAGATTTCTCGCTGGATAATGCTCCATGGTTGGGTAGAACAGCTCAAGTTGATAGCCATCAAAATGAGACACTAATTGAGATCAATCAGCAGTCTACCATGCGGTAGATAGCCGGCATACTCAAAATATCCAAATCAATAAAGTTATTTGTGAAAATGAAAAAACGTTTATTTTACAGAAGAAACTAAATGGGCTTTTTGGCCAGCCCAACATCTAGAAAGACAATGATTAGTTTAACAAGGTTTGTTTATACAGACTCCTCAGCTCTAAATTCCTTCTCTGGTGATGAAAATGTCTTCTTTCCTACTGTAACAGGGAGAGTGCCTTTTACATAGGAGTTTTATGAACCGTTTCACGGGAAGAAGGGAGAATGCGGGTGTGGAGGGGAGGGTGACATTCCTCTTTCTGTCAGCAGATTCCTTCAGCTAAAAATATTCAGTATACCAAGATGCTACATTTTGGGGCAGCGTGTCCTGAACCACATCAAGATGTAGCTTGTTTTTATAAAATATATATTTAAAAAAATAATTATTTGAGAGCACTGTTGTGGATATATCATTTTTAAGGGAAGGATTTTTCCCTTCAGTCTGTCATTCGCTTTGAGAATCTTATTTAATTTTCAGAACTTTTGCCTGACTCCCCTCTCTCAACAAATAGCTCTACATGTACTTTATATGTCCCCCTTCCCTGGCCACCCTATGCGTACCTTATTATTTCTCATTATCTGTTTAGTTCTTCATCTCCTCTACCAGATCTTAAGTCTCTGTCAGGGCAAGGATTTCAGTTTTGTTCCCTGTGTATTTCCCAGTTCCGAGCTCAGGGTCTGGCATATAGTAGATGTTCAATAAATATTCCTGAATAAATAAATGATAACAATGTGGAAACATTATGAATATTTCTTTGATGTTATTAGAAAGTACAAGTATTCCGGTGTTTGCTTATGTCAATTAGTAGGAAAAGAAAAAGGTCTGCTTCATAAACATTTTTCTAGGAAACATTGCATCCTTGACTAAAAAAAAGAGTTCAGATTATAAAAAATTCTATTAGAACATCATCCTATTAAATATACACTGTATTACATGATGCTTCCAGACAAATTTTACTTTGCGTGTGTGTGTGTGTGTGTGTGTGTGCACACCTTAAAGCTGGTCTTGCTCTATTTTTCTAATGGCCTTTGCATTAAATTTGCAAAATATGCTCTGAAGAGAAATATTTTGTAATATTAAAAATTATTTATTTCTATTTCTGCTATGTAAAAAAAGAAGTGATTTTCTCTTCTAGGTTGTAGAAATGAAATTTCAAATGCAAAAAGTCATTTTGGGATTTTTACATAAGATGCTAATATAAAAACAAGTTCTTTTCTAGCATAATACAAACTTATATGTTAATATTCACAATTGTATCTGCGGTTGAATTTATTCTGAAATAGATTCCCAGGGTTGTAGAAGTTTACGGTGCTATAACAAGACACATTTAAGGGAATATCGTTCTTTTAAAAATTTTTCTTTGCTCTTTATCTTTACCCTCCTATAACCTATTGGCTATCGAAAAGTTGGTTTACTTCAGCATCATTTTTACTCGCAACGGTTTTTAGCAGTGAGTGCTTAGGTCAATAAACTGCTTTCCGAGGTTGATAACCTGTGGGTATGTAGTTTTAAACACGAGCTGCTTTGTATATCCTTTTTATAGAGCATATGGAGAAAATGATATAGGAATAAAAGCAGAAGCCTTTTTTCCTTTTTTTAAAAGTCGTAAACCTTAAGAACACCACGTGCATGAGGAAACTTAGTGGATATAAAAATAGATTTTTGTACTGCCACTGAAATGAAGAAACTGATAATTCCAGAGGTATTTACGCAATGCCCTATCCAAAAATGTATTTTTTTAGAATACGGCTAGGCCCGGGCCTGCCACACCGCGTTGGGACAGCACTGCTCAGTCCCCGACAGGCTCCCGCTGATGGACCACGGGAGAGGAAGGGGCAGCCAGGACAAGGGGGCGGACCCCCGGGGGAGGGGACGGTAAACCACACTTCCCAGAGTGCTGTGCGCACTTAGCGCACTCCTCGCCCCGCCTCTGAGGCACTGCTCCAGGGTCCTGAGCCGGTAGGACGCAGGGCTCCTGGCACTGGAGGGCTCATGCGGGGCCAGTGCCTGGCAGCTGAGGGAACCTGGTAGCTCGGCTGCAGTCCTGGCGAGGCCAGAAGGAACAGAGCGGAGGGACTCACCGAGGACCGAGGTAACTGGACACTCGCTGCCCTTCACTCTCCGCCCCTTTGTGCTGCGCCCTGCGCTCCCTCCTAGCCTTCTCTTACCCCAGCCTCAGATCTTAATGTTGCCCGTGGTTGTGCCTCAGGCGCCTGGGAAAACTCCAGCCCTGCGAGCAGTAAACAAAACTCCACAGCGAAGAGGGTTTGGGCCCATTAAAGAGCTGCACGGTTTCCGTTGCTCCCTTTGGCGGGAGGAACGGGTCGCGTTCCCCCAGGGGAACCCCAGCCTCCGGCTCTGTCAGTGTCACGGGCCGCCCCCTCTTGCGCTCCAGTTGCCCCTGTCGGTCTTTTAGAGAAAAGAGGGCGGGCAGGTGCTTCTCGAGGTCCAGGGAATGAGCGGTGCGGCTGGCGCCGGTTCCGGGTCGCGGAGGGCATTGGACTCCCCCAGAACAACGGCGTTGGGGGCGGGGCGGCGGGCTGTCTCCAGGCCCTGTGTGTTCAAGAATCGCAGCCAGCTGAAAGGCGCTGCTGCCTCTCCGGTACTTGCTCAGGGTCATGTTGCCCGTTCTGGGCTTGCGGATACTGGGGCCGGGGGCGGGGGCGGGGGCGAGTCGCCCATCCAGGATTTGTCTCCCAGCGGGCCAGCTGTCAGTCATAACTGCTAGTACCAGAGGCTTTGCCTGCAACAGGTGTGCCTCCTGCGGTGGTGGAGACGGTGTGGAAGAGTGCCTCCTGGTGTGACACCAGAGACTGCAGCCTTTTCCAACTGACGCAGCCGCTCAGTGGAGTTGTTCGACTGCGGGGATGCCAGCCAGCTCTTCCCACTCCGTCCTGGGCTTAGTTAACTTGCTAGTTTCTTCAGGGAGGGTGACTTGTCTATATTGTTGGTGCGTTTTAGCCTGGGGCTCGCCCTTTACTGGATTTGCACACCCCCAGGTGCCTGGGTTTGAAAAGCTTTTTATATATTTTCCCACTTGGCAGTGTTTAATCCGATGAATTTTCGTAGAAAATTGAACTTTTATCATTTTCCTTTTAATCTGTTTTAATAGCATAACCACATTTGGCCCTTTTACCCTATGCTAATGTGCGAGCTAAAATAATATTAACACTTTTTCTCCCACCCTCTAAGTTCTGGCTGGGCTACTCATCAGATTAACAGTTTTTAATATATGTGCTTGGAGCATTCACATAAGCACGAACATTTCAAAGACAGTGAGGCAACACTGGGTTTATAAGACATTATGGACAAAGGGAAAAAAAGGGGTGGGGAGAATGGACGATTTACAGGTAGTTTAAGAGCCAAAACATACTTGGCAGGAAAACCCTTGCTAGGCAACACAGAAACAATGGAACATAGGCGGTATCTATCCTGAAGCCCTCTTGTTTTCCATACATAATTCAAATTATGTCAAGGCGACCTCCTAAGATATCCTTCCTGAAGCAGGTTTCTTTGTGCGAATGTCTTGGGCAGGAAAGGGGGGAGGGTCAACGGTTCTCTCTGAGTCTTGTTTCTTAATAAACAGCTTAAAAATCAACATCCTAAAAAGGCCCCTTCAGGAAGGCAAAACTTTGGTCCCTTCACTAACATTACCACTTTGGAAAGATTCTTTGGGAAAAAGTTTTTGAAAGAACTTGGGTTGAAAGTACTTTATCTGCTAGTTGCATCTTTTTTTGGGGGTGTTGGGGGGGTTGTTTTTGTTTTTTTTGAATTGCTTTTCTCCTGTGTAAGTTGATCATTGTTCAGCCCTTGGTGTATTTCATTCTCACTCTATGAGGAAATCCTCTCCCTGAATCTCCCTCCAGTCTTGACTCTGCCAGTGGGTAGACTTGGGTAAGCAGAGGACCTCTTCCTGGCAGTGGCTTTTTTCATTGGTTATTGCATTTCCTCTTCCTACTGCCACCTCTATTCAGTCAATCCATGACCCACTTCAAGATTTTAGTCACTTTATAAATTGCCTTTGAGATACCAAGTAGTACTGATATAGATATAAAAACAAATTTCATCATCAGGATCTGATTTCTGTTGGTTCATTGCCTGTTATACTTTGGTCCAAATGAATTGCACTTTTTGTTTCTTTTTAAAAAATCTTTATACCATACCTTAACTATTATCGCATTTACCTTCATCATGTTAACATTTAAAGCTAATAATTCTTTTGGCATTTGGTAAGGTTACTATTATTGTCTATTATGATAATATATTCTATAATAAGAATTATTATATTGACCTTTCCCCTTCTTTGCCCCGTTATTCCCCACCCACTCTGGCTACTGTCAGTTTGTTCTTTATTTCAATGTCTCTGGTTATTTTTGCTTGCTTGTCTGTTTTGTTGATTAGGTTCTACTTATAGGTGAGATCATGTGGTATTTGTCTATTACCACCTGGCTTATTTCACTTAGCATAATGCTCTCCAGTTCCATCCATGCTGTGGTGAAGGGTAGGCGCTCCTACTTTCTTCCTGCTGCATAGTATTCCATTGTGTAAATGTACCATAGCTTTTTGATCCACTCATTTACTGTTGGGCACTTAGGTTGCTTCCAGCACTTGGCTATTGTAAATTGTGCTGCTATGAACATTGGGGTGCATAGGTTCTTTTGAATTGCTGTTTAAGATTCTTAGCATATAATCCCAGTAGTGGAATTGCTGGGTCAAAAGGCCATTCCATTTTTAGTTTTTTGAGGATGAATAGGTAAGTTTTGAAGCACCATGAGTGCCTGTTTTCTGCCAGAAGTAGAGGTTGATATTTATGATATAATACTTTGATATGAATAATAGTGCTGCTTCTTAGACCTGGAGATTTTACCACTGATTCATTTATTGTCATTAGGCAGATAATGTCCACTCTTCCCCTCCCCAACCTTGATGTGCAAGAGAATGCATGGCAAAGACTGGCACCCTAATACAATCCAGCATGTTAGACTATTATTTTGAAATGCTAAAAGATAATGTGGTTTCTTCTAAAAGCTGGGCATTTTTCTTTTATCAACAAAACACCAAATGCTAAAGAAAATTAAGTATTTTATCTTCAAACTAGGTGATATTTATATAGTATATGTGTTGTGTAATATTTCATCCTATATAGCATAGAGTAGGAAATTATATTAAATCCTAATTGATCATTTTGACTTTCAGTATTGCTGGTTAGGAAAGAAAATGGAATTTCCAATCATCTTTTGTAAATTACATCATAATTTGTCATTTGAATTTATAACATTTAAAATTAATCTTATTTGCATTTGAGGAATTTCAGAATTAGGCTATAGTTCTAAGTTTGAGTTCATTCTTGTAATAAGAGTTTGAATGAAGTAAGCTATATCAAACTGCCCTGTTTTCCTTTTGAGTGATAGGTTGCTGGGCTATAAGGCTTTATGATGTAAAGCAAACTTCTGTTTCTGGGTCAGTTACTAGTAACAGTCACAAGGTCTGAAGAGTATGAGGTAGATCAAGTGATATTTTACAAACTTATTAATGAATCTGTCCACCGGAATAATGTCTTTTTGTTTTTTTCCTCAGATCTTTTTTGTCCTTTTCCCTTTGATATTGGCCAGTTTTTTTCACTTGAGATCTAAATGTTTTTCAAAGTTCAAGCTTCTAAATCAATATTTGGCGATTTATAAAATAAAGCAACAATCGTTTTTGCCTCTCTAGATTTGTTCTTTATAAAAATTGCCTGAGAGGTCTAGATAGATCTCAAATATTAATTAGAAATGAATGCCAGCATTTGCATGGTACTTTATGAATGACGGATAAGTCAGTATGCTGCATTTTTAGTTATTTTAATGTATAGAATTGCTTACTTCTTTAATAGTGAAAGTCTGAGTTAAAGTAATTGAATAGGGAAAACAGAGGAATCATTTTAGAAAAAAAATTTACCTATGGGAGTACTGTCATTTTAAGAAGATTAGTGATTTTATGTGTATTCTCTTACTCTTGAGCTTTTAAAAATTCAAAAACATTTTTTGTATGGGCAGAATATTATTAATACCTGTATTTTAGTTCACATAAAATAATGTATACATACTATACAAAGATACAGTTATACTCCTCATACAGAGATCTAGTTAATGTCATATTTGTCCTACTGTTAAGAGTTTTGTCTTTGTAGTCAGGCAAGCCAGTGTTGAGTCCTAGGCATTGCCCCTTAATAGCTATGTGACCTTGGATAGGTTTCTTAACTTCTCTGAGCCTCATTATCCATATTCCTTTATGTAAATATAGAAATAATACCTCTTTGGGGTCTCCTGAGGATTGAAACCAATAAATGTGAAGTATCTAACTGAAATAATAGCAATTACCTATATAGTTTATGTGCCAGACAATTTATTAATTCATTTAATCTTTATAACAATCCTACGAGGTTAGTGCTGTTCTTTTCTAAATTTTTATAAATGAAGAGATTGAAGTTAATGAAAGGTTATGTAGCTTCACCAAAGGCATACAGCTAGTAAATTGATAGTAAACATTCAACTAATGCTGACTGGTTTCATTAAAAAAAAAAAAAAAAAAGAATGGGAAGACCTCAAGTAATATATCCAGTCTTTATCTTTTGCTCTAGTGAAAATATAGATCATTATAAAGCATATTTTATTTCTTTGCTGGAAAAATATGTTGCTTGAAGGATTGTGTTTCTGATCAATGACTCAGAATTTCATAATTTATAAAAGTATTAATGTCCATTTATTGGATGCTTACCATGTGCGATTTATAGGGCTAAGTACTTTATATATATTTCCTCATATAACCTTTATAACAACCTTACAAGAAAGCTAAGACTCAGGGGTTTTGTTTGTTTGTTTGTTTTAATCCTTACCCAAGGAGATGGAGATACACATATTTCATTGATTTTGGAAAGAGAGGAAGGGGGAAAGAGAGAGAGACATAGATCAGTTGCCTCCTGTACGTGACCCAACTGGGGATCAAACCCACTCCCTGACAAGGGATTGAACCCACAACCTTTTGGTTGAATGGTGCTCCAGACAACTGAGCCACCCAGCCAGGGTGAGACTCAGTATTTTTAAGTGACTTGCCCAAGGGTACTTAGCTAATAGGAAATCTCTAAACTATCTGCTGTAAAGTTTGTTATTAACCACTAGTTTATGTGCCTTGTGTTAGATATGGCAACAGATATCCCTAAAAAGCAACGAAACAGCTTAAGTAATTTCCAATAGAAAAAGAAAAACATTCTCCTAATTCAGACCTGGAAGTAAACAGTGATTACCGAAAAATAAGGTCTCATAGGTGAAACTAAGCTTGCTGCTGGTTTTGTAAAATAAAGTTTTATTGGAACACAACCACACACGTTCCTTCATGTATGTCTATGGCTGCTTTCCTACTATAATTGGGTACAGTTGACAGGCGAGGGGTAGAGGCATGGACCTCCATGAAGTTGAAAATCTGCATTTAACTACTTTGAGAGATTCATATACAGATTCTCAACTGTGGAGTTGTAGAGGAGACCTTTGAACTATGTGGGTTTGATCTAGGTCCATTGGAAAAAAATCTTCCTTTAAGTGGAGTATTTCAAAACCCCTGTTGTTCAAGGGTCAGCTGTAGTGACAGAGTCTACATGGCCCACAAAGCCTAAAGCATTTGCCCTCTGGCCCTTTGCGGTGAAAGATTGCTGACCCCTGACCTGGACCTCTTCTGTCCAGGTTCTTTTATAAATGAAGAAACTGGGACTTGATTAGTTAATTCCCCAACAATGTAACTATTAAAATTCAATTCTCCTGTTCCCTAACTGAAGTGTTATTTCTGCTATACCATGCTACCTTGTATGTTTTTTAAAATCAGCAAGTATACTATATGATCATTATATAAGACTTTAAAGTATTATAACATGTTTATGATATACAGTCATGCACCACTTAATGTCCTGGACACATTCTGGAAAATGCATCCGTAGGAGATTTCATCGTGTGTTAACATCACAGAGTGACTTACATAAGCCTAGGTGGTAAAGCCTATAACAGTCTAGGCCATATGGTATACCACTGTTGTATCTGCGGTTTGTTGTTGACTAAAATGTTATGCAGTACAGGACTGTGTAAGAATATACTCGTGTAACCTAGTTAAAATAGACATGTTACTTATAATAACAGTAAGCATTTAGTCATTTCTCTTTCCTTACAACTTGAAGAGCTTTGGGAATATATGTGTATTTTGTATGGCCCATACCTTAAAGTTCTGTGGCTCACTTTAAACTTATGTTTCTTTACTTTCCTCCACAAATTTCTCTACAATAAAGAGATTTTTAGAATCATTTTATTAATTGATTATAAAACAGCAATTATAGTTGGAACCTATCTTGCAGTTGGAAACCTGTCACATATACGAGGTCTGTCAAGAAGGTATCCAGCCATGTAATACGAAAAATAGAGACATTTAGAGAAGATACAAGATATAAGAAACATTGTACATAGGACAATGACGCCTTAGTCCCCTTCAAAGTAGGTACCTTGGGACCTCACACAGTTCTCTTAATCACCATCAACTGCCCTGTCATATTTTCCTGAATCTCATCGACAGTCTGAAATCTCTTCCCTTTCAAAAGTGGTGTTAGTTTTGGAAAAAGCCAGAAGTCACAGAGCTCCAAATCTGGGCTATAGGGGGCTGAGTCACTTGGGTGACTTGATGTTTTGCTAAGAAACTCTGCAGGGGATGTGATGCATGAGCGGGTGCATTGTTGTGATGAAGTTGCCAATCACCAGCTGTACCTGTGGCCTTCTGAATCATCTGGGTAGTTTCAGCGGAGGAATGTTCAAACTTAATGCAAAATTGGATGCAAATTCGTTGCTCTATTCACTCAGTCATTTTGAATGCAACAGCCACACAGTACACATGTTCACTCAATGGCATCTACTGTCCCCACTGACTAGTACAGTGAAGTCATCGTTGTTCACACATATGCACTCCAGTCCACCTTTCTTGGCTGTCACATTACATCCATGTCACACAAACCGTTCTTGTTATATTAACAATGGCTGTACTTTTTCTGTACAGACCTTATGCGTATTTACAAAATAGAGATCTTACAGGGTATATCCATTTTTTTTCCATTTACCATTACATTATTCATGAAGTTTTTAAGCATTGAGGTGATGTGGTCAGATTCGAATTAGGAAATAACTGGCAGCAAAAGAAGGATATATTATTGGTGAGAGAAGCTGTAATAATAGCTGTGAGATGATGGGCACAGTGACTAAAATGTTGTGGCTGGAGTAGAAGCAAGTCAATAATCTGAGAGAAGTTTAGGAAGTAGGATGCATGAAACTTGGTTATAATAGTTAGAGTCGAATGGGAATTTTGAGTATATGTGACCCAGCATATCACCCAAGTTAGTTTAGGTTATCCCATAATACCCAGTATATCTTTCTACTATGCTGTAATCACATTGTTATTATCATCTGCTTTTTTTCTAGCCAGATGGTTCAAGCTTCTTAACAGTAGGAATTATGTCTTATTCCTCTTTTGGAGGGAAATTATTTTAGATAAATAATGGTTTAAAAAATAGATTAATCTATGCATACGCTTTTGAAAAAAGGAAAACACAAGAGATAGATCAGTTAAGATATTCCTAAATTTCTTCACATTCAGGGTCTCTTTTGCAATTTTTAATCTCAGGGTCATTTGTTTTTCCACATAGTACAGTCTCCTAGTCCATCTAGAGAGGATGGATGGATGATCAGCTTTTCTTAAGCTATATTACCTTCTGAGAGATTTTCTTGTAAGTCACCAATACCATTCTTCAAATTTTGATGCAGGCGTGTGTGATATACTTTCCTCTTGCATGTATCTTAGTAGCAGAACATAAGACAGGCTCATCTGTTTTGGATATCTGCCTTTCTTGAGTCCCATAAAGTAGTGCTTCTTAAAATCTCTGGTGAAAGACTAGTTTGTGAACCAATATTTTGGGGAAAGAAAACAAAAATGAATTACTAGAAAAATGAAATAAAAAAGGACATACAAAATACAAATATCAGCTCTTTGCTAGACATGACAGATGTAAAATTAGTCTGTCAAATATAACGTTGTTCTAAGAGTTTTTAAATGATCCGTTTGTATACTTGATCTTAGCCAAAAGGCCCAAAGTGATAAAATAATCCATTTTTGTACTTCATTGCAGACTTGTAAAAGAAAGTATGTGGCTCAGACCCACTGTGAATAGTACTGTTTTAAAAACACTTGGTTGTTGCTTTTCATATTCATCTTGAATTTCCACAACCTGCCATATACCACGTGATGACTGACTGATTGATTAATATTAAAAAATGGTGTTTCCCTTTCACCCTGACATTTCTCTTTTTATTGCAATTTCTTGAAATATGGTTATAAAACCATGATTAATATGTATATACATATGTGCATGTTGGTTTCTGTGCTCACCTTGTAAAAATAAAAGGAAATTCCCAAACTCCTAGAAGACAGATTCTGACATAGCCATGGTAAGAGCTACCGGAACCAGTATTAAACCTACTTTAGAATTGGTTCTAAGTCACTGTAATCTGTTAGCAATAATTTTCCTTGGTAAACAGAATTTTGAAAGCCAACTAGTCAAAGACAGCCCTTCCAGTAACTATGCTTCTAAGCCTCTGGAAATCCAGCCCTTGAACTGCATACTTCCAAACCCTGTGTAAGATTAGCAATGTGCTCTCCTCAGAAGAACTGTGCCTGACCAGCAGAGCTCTCCCTGAACTCTGCTGTAATAATATTAATCAACTTTGTGTTTTTTGTTTTATTTCTGATATCTAGTGGGAAATATCTTTTCATACTTGGAAACAAATTATTGGTAAATTTATTTTTTGGTAGGCTTTATATTTTTATTCAGATAATTATTATTTGTTATCTTAAGTACAACCCTGTGACTTCTGTGCATTCTCAAGTAAAAATAATAAGTAACAGATGTAGTTCACATATTTAGATATAATCCATTTTTTTACTACTCTAACTAGACTCCCAGACTACTCTGGCTGATAATAAATTAAGTGGTCAAACAAGGAAATGATTATGGTATTGAAGCATTGATAAAGTGCCTTAATAAAATAGATCCCCAGTAGGAACATCTTATAAAGTGTTCAGCGCAGTGAAAATGTTTCTAGATTCTGGAAATGACATTAGTACTTAACAAGCAGCCTTTGATAACAATTGTATCTAATGAATGCAACTGATAATAAAAAACATTTTTTTAAAGTCATAGTACTAAACTGTTGGAAGTCATGTATACCTTGACTGAGTAGAAACTATTGAAACTATAAACCAGCTTGTCAAAACAGCAGAATCTCCTTTAATTATTAACACAATATATTTTCTTTTGGACTATTTGATTCAAAATTTAAAATCCCTACTATTTGCTTCTATAAATAAAAAGGAAATAATGAGTATAATTTAATTTTTTCTGACTTAAAAAAAGACATTTTAAAAAACATATTTCCCTTTTAAATAAAATGATTCATCATCCCCACACCTCTTAGTCCATGTCCATGGGATGCACATACTAGTTCTTTGGCTTTCTAAGTGATAGGATGGAGTATAGGGTGGAGGGGATAAAGGAGAAGAAAAAATGGACAACTGTAATAGCATACTAAAAAAAAAAAAGATTAAAAAATGGAGAGCTTTTTGACTTCTTCTCAGATTCCTGTCTGGTTTGGTGTCCTTGCCTCCACTCCATCCTCCAATATGTCCACAAGCATGACCCATAAGACCAACAAGGTGTTCACCTCTGGCCCCCAGGCTTTCCGCAGCCACCTGTACTCAAATGGGCCCAGTGTCAGGTCCTTGGCCTTTTCCTGGGTGGGCAGCAGCTACCAGGTTGGCCTAGGAGTCAACATGAATCTGGCTGGTGGTTTCAGCAGAGCTGGGAGTATGAGGACTATTAAAGCCATCCAAGTGACCCAGAGCCTGCTCAGCTCCCTGAAGCTGGAGGTTGACCCCAACATCCAGGCCAGGCGCAACCAGGAGAAGGGGCAAATCAAGAACCTCAACAAGTTCGCTTCCTTCATCAATAAGGGGCAGAGCCTGGGGTAGCAGAATAAAAATCTGGAAACCAAGTGGACTCTCCTGCAGCAACAGCAGATGACTCTCAGTAATATGGTCAGTTTGTTCAAGAGATGCATCAACAACCTTCGGCAGCAGCTGGAAATGCTAGCCCAGGAGAAACTGAGACTGGAGGTGAAGTTTGGCAATATATAGGAGCTGGTGGAGGACTTGAAGAATAAGTATGAGGATGCGATTAACAAGCACACAGAGATGGAGAATGAGTTTGTCTTCATCAAGAAGGATATGGGTGGGAGGGCAAGATGGTGGAGGAGTGAATGGAAGTCACACTGAACTCCTCCCAGGCCCAATCTGGAATTACAACAAAATTGTGGAGAAATCACCCGAAACAAACAACTGAACAATAGTGAGAGAGAAGTCTTATAACCTCAGACAGACAGAAGAACCAGTTCAGTACAACCTGACTGGTAAGGAGTGCGGTGGAGACTCAAGACGCCTGGCTGGGCACCCTCAGGAGGCGGTGCCAGAGGGATATTTAAGTAGCTGGTTGGATCCCCCGAGAAGAGTGGGGTCTAAACCATAAGCAGGGATCCCCAGCCTACAGCACGAGAGCCCAAAAGGTGCATGGATAACAGCCAGCTGCAAAAAGTGGCAGTGTTGCTCTCTTACCAGAGATGGGCAGCTGGAGACTAAAAGAGCCATTTAATGGGCCAACGCATAAATTTTCATTTGCAGCCACTTACTCTGGGCTCCAGCAAAGGTGGAGGCAGAGTGGGCTAGAGATGCCTGAGGAGAGACTAGGGACAGAGGCTTTGGCGAGAGAACTGAGGAAGTAGCAGCTGGGAGCCTGGTGCTGAGGCATCCCCCAGGCGGCAGCAGCCATCTTGCTGAGGCAGACCACTCCCCTCTGAGCAGCAGCAGCCTGAGGGGAAACACTAGCCCCGCCCCCAGGAGGGATTCTGCCCCACCCTATGGTGCTTAAGCCTGACTATGGAGTATAGTGACTAGATTAATATTTGTTAATTATTATATATAAATCAAAAATATAAATAAAAATTTATATGGAATCATAAATGACCCCAAATAGCCACAGCAATTTTGAGAAAGAAGAACAAAATAGGAGGGATCACAATATCTGACTTCAAACTATATTATACGACCACTGTAATCAAAACAGTCTGGTACAGGCACAAGAACAGACACATAGATCAATGGAACAGAGTAGAGAGCCCAGAAATAAATCCATGTCTTTATGGTCAATTAATATTTGATCAAGGGGGCAGAAGCATAAAATGGAGTAAAAATAGCCTCTTCAGCCAATGGTGTTGGGAGATCTGGACAGCTACATTGAAAAAAATGAAATTCAACCACCAACTTACACCACCCAAAAAATAAACTGAAGATGAATAAAAGATTTAAATATAAGTCACAACACCATAAAAGTCCTAGAAGAGAACATAGGCAGGAAAATCTCAGATATTCTACGCAGCAATATTTTTATGGATATGTCCCCTAGAGCAAGGGGCATAAAGGAAAGAATAAACAAATGGGACTTCATCAAAATAAGGAGCTTCTGCACGGCTAAAGAAAACATCAGCAAAATGAAAAGGGAACCAACCATATGGGAAAATATATTTCTCAATGATGCCTTGGACAAGGATTTGATCTCCAAAATATATAAACAACTCACATGACTCCACTCTAGGAAGACAAACAATCCAATTAAAAAATGGGCAAAGGACCTGAACAGACACTTCTCCAAGGAGGACATACAAAGGCTCCAGAGACATGTGAAAGAATGCTCAGCATCACTCGCCATCAGAGAGATGCAAATTAAAATCACAGTGAGATACCACTTCACACCAGTCAGAATGGCCATCATAAACAAATCCACAAACAACGAGTGCTGGCGAGGATGTGGAGAAGAGGGAACACTAGTGCACTGTTGGTGGGAATGCAGACTGGTGCAGCCACTGTGGAAAACAGTATGGAATTTCCTCAAAAAACTAAAAATGGAACTGCCTTTTGACCCAGCAATTCCACTGCTGGGATTATACCCTAAGAATCCTGAAACACCAATTCCAAAGAACCTATGCACCCCAATGTTCATAGCTGCACAATTTACAATAGCCAAGAATTGGAAGCAACCTTAGTGCCCCACAGTAAATGAGTGGATCAAAAACCTGTGGTACATTTACACAATGGAATACTATGTAGCAGAAAGAAAGAAGGAGCTCCTACCCTTTGCAACAGCAGGGATGGAACTGGAGAGCATTATGGTAAGCGAAGTAAGCCTGGCAGTGAATGATAGATACCACGTGATCTCACCTGTATGTGGAACCTAATCAAGAAAACAAATAAGCAAACTATAACCAGCAACATTGAAATGAAAAACAAATTGACAGTAACCAGAGGGGAGGAGGGAGAGCGATAACAGGGGCAAAGGAGGGGAAGGGTCATCAAGGAACATGCATAAAGGACCCATGGACAAAGCCAAATGGGGGAAGGATTGAGGGTGGGAGGTGGTGGAGTTGGGTGGGGCTGGGGCAAGTGGTAATGGGAAAATGACAGAACAAAACAAAACAAAACAAAAATAGACAGAGGAAGGCTAAAAATAGTATGGGAAATTCAGAAGCCAAAGAACTGATAAGTACAACCCATGGACATGAACTAAAGGGGAAGGGAGACAGGATGATGGGATGGGATGCAGGGCAGAGGGGCTAAAGGGGAGAAAAAAATGGGACAACTGTAATGGCATAATCAATAAAATTTAAAATAAAAAAAAAGAAAATGAGGTGCTTTCAGTCATTCAGAGTGTCATTTGGAGTTCTCTTTCTACTTAGCACTCTTCTGATTAATGTAAAAAAATCACTCTTTGCCCTCAAAGACCATGTTCTATGTAACAGTGTTACATAATGATAGTTCATGCTAAAACATGATATAGATTATAAGTGCAAAGAAATTTGAAAAAAGTGTAAAGTGGACTGACTTAACATAGTAGTATCTTTATGGTTTTGCTGTAAATTCTATTTTCTGTAATTCTTATAAGTAGTGTTTACATGTAAAAATACATTAGTTTTGTTGTATATTCTCTGCAGTGAACCAGTTTCACCTTTCTCCTTCTGTTTAATGTATTTTTTTTCTTCAGAATTTTGTTGATATGACTTTATTGACACTTAAAACAGCAAAAAATGGTCTCAACTTCGAACCTGCTTCAGTGTCATAATTTGCCAGGGTATACTAAAAACAGACTTCCACGGACCATGTCTTTTTTTTCCCTGTTGTTTTTAATCTCAATATATTTGGGAAATAGATAGTATCATATTTTTTTCTCCCCACAAGTCATAATCTTAGACACAATTTTTTTTAAGTTTTGGGTTAGAGTTTAGGCTGTATTATATTTTGACTTGATGTACAGTTTTTACAAATCACAAAGTCTGCTAAGTTTCTTAGAGTGAAATGTTTTAAAGTAAATATTCTTTTCCTGCTCCTGTCTTTCTGTTCTATTACATATAATAGATTTTTGAAGTTGAGGACATTGCATTCTTTAAATAGACTATTTTAAGAGAACTTGATATAAAATTTTTTCAGGCTGCTGTATCTTGCCCAAATGTTATGTCAAATGTAAAAATACAGACTTCCAGTCAAGACGGAACCATAGGTAGACAGGCCTCACCTCACTGCACAACCAAAGAAGGAATACAACTAACCTAAAAACAAAACACATGCAGAACTGCCAGAAAATCAGCTAGAAAAACACCCAGAACTGTACGAAAGTCCAACAACCAAGGATTTAAAGAAGTTAACATTCATCCAGATGGGTAGGAGGGGCTGAGACAGGGAGTCGGGGAAGAGAGGACTTGGTGTGGTGGTGGTGAGCCAGGGCAGTGCGACGGTGAGGCTGTGGCAGCTGGTGGAGCGGGCAGCCCCACATTCATTTGTGGTGGATAAAAATCAGGGAGATAACTTATGAGCAAGGAAGCCCAGCCCCAGGCCAGACCGGAAAAAAGAAAGCCTCATAACTTCTGGCTGTAAACCCAATGGGGGCTGGCAGAAGAAACTGCCAGTTTCTACGGAAAGCCTGGAACACACACAAACCCACCCACCCTGGGAACCACAACCAGGACAGCAGGTAGAGTGGTGCCAGTCGCATATGGGAAGTGGGTAAAGTGACTGGAAATGAGGCAAAGGCCCAACAAACCCCGAGAAGTCAGCCAGCAGTGGCATTGTCCCCTCTTCAACCCCTCTCCCCACGCGGAGCCGCGGTTGCCCCACCTGGGCAGATACCCAAGGCTCCACCCCACACAACTTAACAGATGCCCTAAAACAGAATCAAAGCAGCTCTACCTAGTACACGACATAAGGAGGGTACCAAAGTCAGGAGACAAAGAAACATGGCCCAAACGAAGGAACAGAACAGAACCCCAGAAAAAGAACTACGCGATGAGGAGATAGCCAACCTATCAGATACAGAGTTCAAAACACTGGCGGCCAGAATGCTCAAAGATATCCTTGAATATGGCAAAAGAATAACGGAAGAAATAAGACTCCTACTAAGGGAAACAAAATCCACAGGAAACCAACAGTGAATGGAAGGAACCCAGGATTCAAATCAACAATTTGGAACATAAGGAAGAAATAAATGTTCAACTAGAACAAAATGAAGAAACAAGAATTGAAAAAAAACAGGAGAGTTTAAGACGACTCTGGGACAGCTCCAAAAGGGCCAACGTCCAAAGCATAGGGATACCAGGAGAAAAGGAAGAGCAAGAAATTGAAGACTTATTTGAAAAAAGCAATGAAAGAAAACTTGCCCAATTTGGTGAAGGAAATAGACATATAAGTCCAGGAAACAGAGTCTCAAACAAGTTGGATCCAAGCAGGAACACACCAAGACACATCATAATTAAAATACAAAAGATTAAAGATGAAGAGAGAATGTTAAAAGCAGCAAGAGAAAGGCAGAGAGTTACCTACAAAGGAGTTCCCTACAAAGACTTATCAGCTGATTTCTCTAAGGAAACTTCGCAGGTTAGAAGGGACTGGCAAGAAGTATTCAAAGAGATGAAAAGCAAGGACCTACAACCTGGATTACTGGATGCAGCAAAGCTATCATTTAGAATGGAAGGATAGATAAAGAGTTTCCCAGACAAGGTAAAGCTGAAGGAGTTCATCATCACCAAGCCCTTATTACAGGAAATGTTAAAGGGGCTTATTGAGGAAAAAGAAGAAGATGAAAACTATGAACATTAAAATGACAACAAACCCACAACTATCAACAACTGAATCTAAAAAACAAAAACAAAAACTAAGCAAACAACTAGAACAGAAACAGAATCACAGATATGGAGGTCATTTGGAGGGTTATCAGTGGGGAGAGGAAAAGGGGAACATGGGGGAAAAGGTATAGGGATTTAGAAGTATAATTGGGTAGGTACAGTATAG